>LPNX010154231.1:176370-218881 GCA_001517045.1 Pseudotsuga menziesii
TAATCATGATCATGATCATCATCATAATCATTGTCATCATCATCATGGTCATCCTCCTCCTCATCATCACCATCATTGTTCACCATCATCTTCATCGTCACCCTCCTCCTAATCCTCATCATCATTACCCTCATCCTCATCATCATCATCATGGTCATCATCATCATCATCATCATCATCATCATCATTGTCATCATCATCATGGTCATCATCTTCTTCGACACCCTCATCCTCAACATCATCAGCATCCTCATCATCATCATCATCATAATCCTCATCCTCATCATCATCACGTTCATCACCCTCATCCTCATCATCATCATCATCATAATCCTCATCCTCATCATCATCACGTTCATCACCCTCATCCTCATCATCATCATCATGATCATCATCATTGTCATCATCATCATGGTCATCATCGTCATCATGGTCATCATCTTCATCGACACCCTCATCCTCAACATCATCAACATCCTAATCATCATGATCATCATAATCCTTATCCTCATCATCACCATGTTCATCACCCTCCTCCTCCTCCTCCTCCTCCTCCTCCTCCTCCTCCTCATCATCATCATCATTGTCATCATCATCATGGTCATCATCCTCCTCGACACCCTCATCCTCAACATCATCAGCATCCTCATCATCGTCATCATAATCCTCATACTCATCCTCATCACCCTCATCCTCATCATCATCATCATCATCATCATCATCATCAACATCACCCTCATCATCATCATCATCATCATCATCATCATCATCACCCTCATCCTCATCATCATCATCATTGTCATCCTCCTCCTCCTCATGACCATCATTGTTCACCATCATCTTGATCATTGTCATCATCCTCATCATCATCACCATCGTCGTCCTCATCATCATCATCATCACCATCCTTGTCATCATCATCATCATCATCACCATCCTTGTCATCATCATCATCATCATCATCATCATCCCTCATCCTCATCATCACCATCACCCTCATCCTCATCGTCACCATCATAGTCATCATCCTCCTCATCATCACCATCATTGTTCACCATCATCTTCATCGTCACCCTCATCCTCATCATCATCATTGTCACCATCACCCTCATCCTCATCATCATCATCACCCTCATCCTCATCATCATCATCATAGTCATCATCCTCCTCCTCATCACCAGCACCCTATTCCTCATCATCATCATCATGGTCATCATCATCATCATCCTCATACTTATCATCATTCTCATCCTCATCATCATTGTTCATCAGACTCATCCTCACCATCATCAACACCCTCATCCTCATCATCATCAACACCCTCACCCTCATCCTCATCGACACCCTCACCCTCATCCTCCTCATCATCACCATCATTGTTCACCATCATCTTCATCGTCACCCTCATCCTCATCCTCATCCTCATCACCATCACCCTCATCTTCATCATCACCATCACCCTCATCCTCATCATCGTCATCATAGTCATCATCACCATCACCCTCATGCTCATCATCATCATCATGGTCATCATCATCATCATCCTCATCCTTATCATCATCCTCATCCTCATCATCATTGTTCATCAGACTCATCCTCACCATCATCAACACCCTCATCCTCATCATCATCAACACCCTAACCCTCATCCTCATCATCATCAACACCCTCACCCTCATCCTCATCGACACCCTCACCCTCATCCTCATCATATCTAGATAAATGTAAATTACACATTTTCATTGAGCACTAAATCGCATATGCGATATATCGTATATGCAATAAATCGCATATGCGATATATCGGGAATGCGTTATGGAAAACCCTATTCCTTGATTAAATAGATAAAATTCAATATCACATATGCGATATATCGAAGGTGCGTTATATCGCATATGCGATATATGTTTTATAGAAAATGTAGGGTGGCGTCGTGTTGGCCACCTTTAACATATCAAAAGACATAATTCATCTAAACCCGCGCATAGAGGATTGTTGGACATGTAATTTTTTATCATTACTTACATAATTGCATAGTTTTGTACATGTTTGGGTGGATTTCAATGGGGAATGTATGTAATAGAGGAAGAAAGTCAGCAAGGAAGGTGCTTACACCAGAAGAAGCAGAAAATAAAAAACAAAAAAAGGGAAGATTCAAGAAATCATCGGCGTTCATTACGTGAGCAAATAGTTCCCATTCCCCCTCAAGAGATACCTGACGTAGAGGCTATGGAAGATAATGCAACATTAAAAGAAGCTGGTTATACGGAAGTTGATATTATTCATCCATTAGTAGATGGACAATATTGTGAACAGTTCAATAATTATGTTACTCCCAATGCAAATGTGACTCAACAACAACCATGTTCGGTGGTTCAATCTCCTAATCGAAGTTGTGAGCCGATAGTGGATGTAAACGTCACTCTATCATTTCAAACGGCAATAAATTTTGCATCAAAACGAAAGAGAAATCCTAAATGAATACAAGTGGACGAGAGCGGATTGAATTCCATGGAAGGTAAGGTGGCTAAATGCACTATCCTTCGTCATTCTTCTCAAATAATGAACCAATATTTTGATAACAAATCCGAAGCCGGTAAATGCCAACTGTTTTTAGCTTTGCTTAAATCTAGAAATATGGAAACTATTAGAAGAAATTTAGGCATAACAACAATGAAGAATATGGAATCAAGTAATCACATTGTTAAATCTCTTGCTGCTGCATTCACATAGATTGGTAAAAAAACTCGTTCAAAAGACTGTAATGTGGCTTGTCGTGTATTGGCTGAATCAATTGTACGTAGATCCACAAGACAACGTCGTTTACTTAAATGCACATCAGAAATTGTTCCTTTACATCCAAAGACTCTTAAAATATATTCAGTAAGAAGAGACAACCTTGATGTAGAGGGACAAATGGAAACATTATGGGCATTTAGTGGTAGGTTGCCCTGCAAAGACATGAAGTTAGTCGAAGCAGTGAAGGGCTTAGTGCAAACGTTTTGGCATGATAACACTAGGCCTTCTTCTAACACGAAGGATGTGTTAAAACATTGTAGGGGTTCTCATCACACTGAACCTCATGTTAAGCATTATCTTGACATGACACAAAATCAACTGTTCGATATGTTTAAAGTTGCCCATGTAGAGCTAAGGCTCGGGCAAAGATCTTTTGAAAAATACAAGCCTTGGTATGTTAGAATCAATACCATTCGGAACACTTGTTGTTGTAAATACCACATAGAGTTTGACCTATATTACCATACATTTGCACATATACATCGTTTTTTGCATCTTGACCATGTGCAGGAATGCTCAAGTACAGTACCGCCAATGTCATCCAGAGTTTTTATCCATAGCATCATGTGTCTGAGGCAAGATGGGCAAACACATTACTTAAAACAATGTGTAGACGGTTCTTTCAACAATTGTGGTGGGCTATCCTTATGGTCTGATTGCATCCATGAAAGTGAATATCAAGCATTTGGGAATGCAATTGTTGAGAAGCATAACTATCAGTATGAGACATATTAGCTAAATGATGGGAAAGAAAGTAGGAAGATTAAATTGGTGACTTCACAGGTAAATTCTTGAATATTGACAAATTAATATTCATGTGTACACACACTTTTTTTATGTGGTTTATTGACATATTAATATTCATGTACTAGGTTCAAGTATGTGATTTTATTCCAGAATTTCATGGAAAGATCCAATAGTACATTCAACATGTTGATATGG
Source organism: Pseudotsuga menziesii (assembly GCA_001517045.1). Classification (NCBI taxonomy): domain Eukaryota; kingdom Viridiplantae; phylum Streptophyta; class Pinopsida; order Pinales; family Pinaceae; genus Pseudotsuga; species Pseudotsuga menziesii. The sequence continues at coordinate 180,112 of LPNX010154231.1, forward strand.
CACAGTGGCAAGATGAGCAATTCAGAATATGTCGGGACACCTTCCCTCTCGAAACAATACTATCAGTGGTTGAATTTGCTGAAAATTACACCCTACAACCACAAAATGAAATTCAAAGTCAATACTATCACTCAGAGCAGGTGAGCATAATGGTGCATATCACGTATCGACATGGGCAAGATAGCAGTGAAGAGAAACGTGTGATATTGAAAGAAATTCACTTCTACATAAGTGATGACCGGACCCATGACATCCATTACATGCAACATTGCTTTAAATTATTCTATGACCACGTGATAGCTATGGATATACGATTTTATCATCATTTCATTTGGTCAGATGGTTGTGCTGGACAGTTCAAGAATGCATGTGTATTTGAATGGTTTTGTTTGTTGCACCTAAAATACAAGGTGCCACATGTATGGAACTACTTTGAAACTGGTCATGGAAAAGGAGAGCACGATGGTGCTGGTGCATGCATTAAAACTACCCTTCAAAGGGAAGAGATGAAGTTTACAGGTGCTCACCTTCGAGACGCTGCATTTATAGTCCAATGGTGTGCATCTGTCATGGGAGAACAAGCAACAAGGAAACACTTAGTGCGAAGAACATTCTGGGAGGTTACAAATGTGGACCGATCACAAACACCTTGGGTGAACAAAGTGCATGGAACTCGATAGTTTCATTTAATTAAAAGCTCAGACAACTCGGCCCTACAAATTTGGACAAGATTAAAGGCTTTCTTTTGCAGTTCCTGTAGCATCGGTGAATGGAATGATTGTGAGCATACCGATACCATTGATACATGGGATCGAGTGACACTTGGCACCAATTTCAACGGGGGTAATGAAATAGACCATTTGGAAGATGATCAAACACATATTTCTAGAGACTATGATCACATATCAGATTTCATACAAGCAGGTAAATGAGTAGTACCTAAATAAGAAAATGTATTTATGTATTGTTTACTCAACCGTTGTATAATTTAATTTATGTAGAAATTAGAAATGCAAGACCTTATTTACAAAATGTATCGTTAGCTCGACCTATTTCCTTTCATAGGTCAGATATATGCAGTGGTTGCCCCAAAAAATAATGAATGGGGTTCTGACTATTGGTTGGCACGTTGCTTAGAGGGGAAACAAACCCTTCTAGAACCTACTACAGATGATGAAAATATTGAATTCCCAACTGGCTTGATGGTTATAAAAGGGGAGTACTTGACACTTGCAGCACAACAGAAAAGGAAGGGTGGGTATGTATATCAGGATTATAGACCAGGAGCTATTGTATACCACTTCACCAACCTAGTAGTTGGTACAAACATCAAGCTCTTCACACTTGCTCACAAAAATAGGTCACATGTACGATACTTGCTAGCTCATATAGATCATGAAAGATTGATGGACACTATCGGCACCAGAGATGATCCGGATGGCCTACTTGTATGAGTGCATTGTCAGGTGCGTTATTTAAACCATGTTTGGACATTTTCATTGGGTTCTGTTTTCTTTCTTATGATGTTACTAATGTCTATCTTTTCGTGTGCCTAGGATACAAACACCATCTACGACACATTGGAGGCACCAAGAATGGTGTCTTTAGACACCACCAAATATAGTTTAGAAAATAACAACGTCTCGAGTTGTTGAAATTTACATTTCTTGATGTTTTTAGTTTAATATATATACATTTAATTAGGATAGGGAACTAGAAACACGTGATCACCAATTCTTGCATACACCAACTAGGCTTTCACGAGTCACCATTTTGCATGCTCCAACTAGGGTCAAGACAATTTATTTTATCTCCAACTAGGGTTTGGAGAGAAATTATGAAAGTTAGGAGAGTGAACTAGAAACACATGATCACCAATACTTGCATGCACACCAACTAGGATTACATATCAAAGTCATGGGTTTCCTTGATGGTGCATATCAAAGTGATTCAAATTTTAGTATCACAGGGCATCTTATTTTTTTTTGATATATGGATGTCAATCAATATAAAGTTGGAACTAACATTGGAACAAACAACTTTGGATAATTAATGACCTCAATGCTCTTGATAAAATGTGCTTTCAATGGTGGTGTAAAAACTCTCTAGGTCACCAATACTTGCACATTGAGATCACCCTTAGGAGAGTGAACTAGAAACACATGAGATCACCAATACTTGCATGCACCAACTAGGGTTTCATGAATCACCAACTTGTGCATGCTCCAATTATGGTCAAGACAAGGTATGAGATGTCCAACTAGGGTTTGGTGCGTAATCATGCAAGTTAGGACAATGAACTACAAACACATGATCGCCAATACTTGCATGCTCCAACTAGGGTCAAGACAAGGTCATAGATGTCCAACAAGGGTTTGGTGAGCAATCATACAAGTTAGGAGATTCAACTACAAACACATGAGATCACCAATACTTGCATGCACCAACTAGGGTTTCATGAGTCACCAAGTTGTGCATGCTCCAACTAGGGTCAAGACAAGGTAAATGAGATGTCCAACTAGGGTTTGGTGAGCAATCATGCAAGTTAGGAGAGTCAACTACAAACACATGAGATCACCAATACTTGCATGCACCAACATTATTGAGAACTAAACATTATTGTGGCATGCTCCAACTAGGGTCAAGACAAGGTCATAGAATTCCAACTAGGGTTTGGTGAGCAATCATGCAAGTTAGGAGAGTCAACTACAAACACATGAGATCACCAATACTTGAATGCACCAACTAGCATTTCATGAGTCACCAAGTTGTGCATGCTCAAACCTAGGGTCAAGACAAGGTATGAGATGTCCAACTAGGGTTTAGTGAGCAATCATGTGCAAGTTAGGAGAGTCAACTACAAACACATGAGATCACCAATACTTGCATGCACCAACATTATTGGGAACTAAACATTAGTGGTGTGCATGCTCCAACTAGGTTCAAGACAAGGTATGAGATGTCCAACTAGGGTTTGGTGCGTAATCATGCAAGTTAGGAGAGTGAAATACAAACAGATTCAATCACCTTGATACTTGCATGCACCAACTAAACACTAAACACACATGTCTCAAAAAGTACACTAAACACATGTACATCTAATTCTTTTACCCTGGTAGCTTACATATAAAAGTCATGGGTTTCCTTGATGGTGCATATCAAAGTGATCAGAATTTTAGTATCACGGGGCATCTTATTTTTCTAAATGATATATGCATGCCAGTAAGTATAAAGTTGGAGCTGGCATTGGAACACACAACTTTGGATAATTAATGCCCTCAATGCTCTTGATAAAATGTGCTTTCAATGGCGGTGTAAAAACTCTCTAGGTTTTTGTTGACTAGGATCTCACTATAAATTGGATGTTAAACAAGACCTAATTGGACCAAATACGGCTGCTCTTTAGTACATTTATTTTCAGCATGTTATTGGTAACTAAACATTATTGTGGCATGCTCCAACTAGGGTCAAGACAAGGTATGAGATGTCCAACTAGGTTCAAGACAAGGTCATAGATGTCCAACTAGGGTTTGGTGAGCAATCACGCAAGTTAGGAGAGTCAACTACAAACACATGAGATCACCAATACTTGCATGCACCAACTAGCGTTTCATGAGTCACCAAGTTGTGCATGCTCAAACGTAGGGTCAAGACAAGGTATGAGATGTCCAACTAGGGTTTGGTGAGCAATCATGTGCAAGTGAGGAAATTCAACTATGAACACATGAGATCACCAATACTTGCATGCCCCAACATTATTGGGAACTAAACATTAGTGGTGTGCATGCTCCAACTAGGGTCAAGACAAGGTATTAGATGTCCAACTAGGGTTTGGTGCGTAATCATGAAAGTTAGGAGAGTGAACTACAAACACATTCAATCACCTTGATACTTTCATGCACCAACTAAACACTAAACACACATGTCTCATAAAGTACACTAAGCACATGTACATCCAATTCTTTTCCCATGGTAGCTTACATATCAAAGTCATGGGTTTCCTTGATGGTACATATCAAAGTGATCCGAATTTTAGTATCACAGGGCATCTTTTTTTTCTAAATGATATATGCATGTCAGTAAGTGTAAAGTTGGAGCTGGCATTGGAACACACAACATTGGATAATTAATGGCTTGAATGCTCTTGCTAAAATGTGCTTTCAATGGTGGTGTAAAAACTCTCTAGGTTTTTGTTGACTAGGATCTCACTATAAATTGGATGTTAAACAAGACCTAATTGGACCAAATACTGCTACTCTTTAGTACATTTATTTTCAGCATGTTATTGGGAACTAAACATTATTGTGGCATGCTCCAACTAGGCTCAAGACAAGGTATGAGATTTCCAACTAGGGTTTGGTGAGCAATCATGCAAGTTAGGATTGATCAACTACAAACACATGAGATCACCAATACTTGCATGCACCAACTAGGGTTTCATGGGTCACCAAGTTGTGCATGCTCCAATTAGGGTCAAGACAAGCTATGAGATGTCCAACTAGGGTTTGGTGTGCAATCATGCATGTTAGGAGAGTGAACTAGAAACACATAAGATCACCAATACTTGCATGCACCAACTAGGGTTTCATGAGTCACCAAGTTGTGCATGCTCCAATTACTGTCAAGACAAGGTATGAGATGTCCAACTAGGGTTTGGTGCATAATCATGCAAGTTAGGAGAGTGATCTACAAACACATGATCACCAATACTCGCATGCTCCAACTAGGGTCAAGACAAGGTCATAGATGTCCAATAAGGGTTTGGTGAGCAATCATGCAAGTTAGGAGAGTCAACTACAAACACATGAGATCACCAATACTTGCATGCACCAACTAGGGTTTCATGAGTCACCAAGTTGTGCATGCTCCAACTAGCGTAATGACAAGGTACATGAGATGTCCAAATAGGGTTTGGTGAGCAATCATGCAAGTTAGGATCAAGTCAACTACAAACAAATGAGATCACCAATACTTTCATGCACCAACATTATTGGGAACTAAACATTATTGTCGCATGCTCCAACTAGGGTCAAGACAAGGTATGAGATGGCCAACTAGGGTTTGGTGAGCAATCATGCAAGTTACGAGAGTGAACTACAAACACACATGATCACCTTAATACTTGAATGCACCAACTAAACGATAAACATACATGTCTCAAAAAGTACACTCAACTCATGTACATCTAATTATTTTCCCATGGTAGCTTACATATCAAAGTCATGGGTTTCCTTGATGGTGCATATCAATGTGATCCGAATTTTAGTATCAAAGGGCATCTTATTTTTCTAAATGATATATGCATGTCAGTAAGTATAAAGTTGGAGTTGGCATTGGAACACACAACTTTGGATAGTTAATGGCCTCAATGCTCTTGATAAAATGTGCTTTCAATGGTGGTGTAAGTCCTCTCTAGGTTTTTGTTGACTAGAATCTCACTATAAATTGGATGTTAAACAAGACCTAATTGGACCAAATACTTCTGCTCTTTAGTACATTTATTTTCAGCATGTTATTGGGAACTAAACATTATTGTGGCATGCCCCAACTAGGGTCAAGACAAGGTCATAGATGTCCAACTAGGGTTTGGTGAGCAATCATGCAAGTTAGGAGAGTCAAATACAAACACATGAGATCACCAATACTTGCATGCACCAACTAGGGTTTCATGAGTCACCAAGTTGTGCATGCTCCAACTAGGGTCAAGACAAAGTATGAAATGTACGACTAGGGTTTGGTGAGCAATCATGTGCAAGTTAGGATTGAGTCAACTACAAACATATGAGATCACCAATACTTGCATGCACCAATATTATTGGGAACTAAACATTAGTGGTGTGCATGCTCCAACTAGGGTCAAGACAAGGTATGACATGTCCAACTAGGTTTTGGTGCGTAATCATGCAAGTTAGGAGAGTGAACTACAAACACATGATCACCTTGATACTTGCATGCACCAACTAAACACTCAACACACATGTCTCAAAAAGTACCCTAAACACATGTACATCGAATTCTTTTCCCATGGTAGCTTACATATCAAAGTCATGGGTTTCCTTGATGGTGCATATCAAAGTGATCAGAATTTTAGTATCACAGGGCACCTTATTTTTCTAAATGATATATATGCATGTCAATAAGTATAAAGTTGGAGCTGGCATTAGAACACACAACTTTGGATAATTAATGGCCTCAATGCTCTTGATAAAATGTGCTTTCAATGGTGGTGTAAAAACTCTCTAGGTTTTTGTTGACTAGGATCTCACTATAAATTGGATGTTAAACAAGACGTGATTGGACCAAATACTACTGCTCTTTAGTACATTTATTTTCAGCATGTTATTGGGAACTAAACATTATTGTGGCATGCTCCAACTAGGGTCAAGACAAGGTATGAGATGTCCAACTAGGGTTTCATGCTCGCAATGATGCAAGTTAGGAGAGTCAACTACAAACACATGAAATCACCAATACTTGCATGCACCAACATTATTGGGAACTAAACATTATTGTGCAATGCTCCAACTAGGGTCAAGACAAGGTATAAGATGTCCAACTAGGGTTTGGTGAGCAATCATGCAAGTTAGGAGAGTGAACTACAAACACATGATCACCTTGATACTTGCATGCACCAACTAAACACTAAACACACATGTCTCAAAAAGTACACTAAACACATGTACATCTAATACTTTTCCCATGGTAGCTTACATATCAAACTATAAATTGGATGTTAAACAAGACCTTTAATTGTCAAATTCTGCTACTCTTTAGTACATTTATTTTCAGCATGTTTTTGGAAACTAAACATTATTGTTGATTCTCTTCCTTAAGCAAGTCAAATTCTGGAAGATATGGAGTTCGAAGAGATAATTGAAGGGCCCTATTTGGTTTCTTCCTTGTGATTCAAATAAAGGTGAAATGTAATATCAATGTATATATTTCACTATTTTGGTTGAGTTAGGTAATGGTACATATTGAAATAGTATGTTATGTTATGGTACATGTTATTGTATCATAGTATGGTATGATGTTAGTGTCATAGGGTAATGTAGAGTATGTTATTGTGTACATGTTAGAATTGTAGAGTATGTTAATGTGTGTTACTGCACGTGTAAATTAGGGTATATGTTATTGTATGTTAGAATTGTATGATGTTAAAAAGTTGATGAGTCATTTAAATTATTCCTTTAAGTATTGGAAATTCATTTAAGTTAGCACACATGCACGAACCACACATATCATTATATCACATAGGTCATCCACAAATATCATGTTCCAAGACCAAGTCAACCATGATATCATGTTCCAAGATCAATTCAACCATATATAAGTATAAATTTGAACCTTGCTTTATATTATATATGTATAGCAATAATGTCGTACAAAAATTGCCATGCCACATGGCCATAATACAAAATAGTGGATCAAAAAGAACATATGTGTGTACACATATGAACAAAAAGATACATCTATGTATGCCCCCTATACATTTTTTCTAGTTATCCCCTGTTTTGCTGCCACTTCCAGAGTCTTCGGAGAAGTGTTTCTTTCTTTTGCGACTGCTCACTGGTGATCCCCATCGCTGAACAAGAGGGATAGGTCTCATCAGTGGAGACTACATAAAAACCAACAAATTTGTAAGTTAATTTACCAACCGTTAAAAATTCTATATACATTTGTTCAAATTCATTGAAACCAAAATAACATTTCTACTTACTGTACGTGAGTAAGTAATCACGGGTCCTGGTGCCTCACTAATAGCGACCCTGATTGGGTGCTCTTCTTGCACCACTTGCTCACTATCAGGCTGCATAATATATATATATATATATATATATATGCCAATGTCAACAAATATACATGTACCTTGGGGGGGTAACCAATTTGGTTTTATTCAAGCACCAAATCAAAGAAAGATATGTACACAAACGTACAAAGATAATGATCTAGACATAAACATACCTGCTGGCTCATCAAAGGTGGGCCACCGGTTTGGTGCTCTTCATGCATCGGTGCCTCACTAGGGCCCTGCATATAAAGTAGCATATATATATGTCAATTTCATATAAAATAACTTGAATCAGAGACATATATACTATTTGGAAGGAAAATGATGAACTACCAAAGAAAGAGAAACATGTACATGTACCTGTTTTGGGGGGAAGAGGTGGGTTGACAACAACCTCGTTTTGGTGCTCTTCAAGCACCACTATCACGACAGGTTCCTACATAAAGTAACATATATGTCAAAGTGATATGAAAGTTACAAAATGATTTTTCCAAACAAATAAAAACATAATTAAAAGCATATATAATTAAAAGCATATTTCAAATAACACCTGTGTCTGCGAATCTACCTCTACATGAGAGGGAATAGGCTGCAAGACAATATACTCATCATGGGAAACCTGCATAAAAAATGTTACATATCATAATTAGGATACATATTGAATGTTACTTGATCAAGATATGTACACAAACGTATGTAAAGAAAGCGATCTACATAAACATACCTGCTGGCTCGTCAAAGGTGGGCCACCGGTTTGGTGCTCTTCACGCACCAGTGCATGACTAGGGGCCTGCGTATAAAGTAGCATATATATGTCAATTTCATATAAAATAGTGAATCAGAGACATATATACTATTTGAAAGGAAAATTATGAACTACCAAAGAAAGCGAAACATACATACCTGTTTGGGGGGAAGAGGTGGGTTGACAACAACCTCGCTTTGGTGCTCTTCAAGCACCACTGTCACAACAGGTTCCTAAATAAAGTAGCATATGTCAAAGAAATATGTAAGTTACAAAATGATTTTTCCAAACAAAGTGAAACATAATTAAAGGCATATATATAATTAAAGGCATATTTCAAATAATACTTGTGTTTGCGAATCTACCTCTGCATGAGAGGGAATAGGGTGGGAGACAATATACTCTTCCTGGGCAACCTGCACAAAACATGTCAAGTATCAAAATTAGGATACATGTTGAATACATTACAATCTATACTATAAATATATAAATAAAGTTGAAAAATTAACAAGTATAGTTCTTACCCCTATTGGTGAAGAACCAAACCCATAAGCAATATTGACAACCGCATCAATGTTCTCAACATTGATCGATGGACTATGCGACTGTGGTGTGCCATGGGACACCAGCTGTATATTTGTTCACATAAATTGTTAGATAATTAAAAAGAAATAAAGTGCGAAACAATTGAATATTTTGACATGAAACAAAATATAATATTAAAATAATGAGTTTTACTTACAAAGCGAAGTAATCCATCATCTCGGAAGTCGAAAGCAAGGCCATAGCATATGCCTCCACACGATGTGCAAGGGTGTGGAGTAACATGACGCTCTAAAGAATCTAGATCTCCTCTATGATCTGTAGATGGGCCCACCGTAGAAGTGCCAGCCCCTTGGTCTACATTGCCTTGGACATCAGTCCCATGCTCAAGCAATGTCTCTGCCATGTCAAGTAATGCCTCCTGTGTATACTCAATGACAGGAAATGCAACTGGATATACCTGAGGAGGTTTTGGTGTGCATGGTGGGTGTGGCACACTATTGGGATCTATCCTGGCTCCTTTCCTATCTTGGGGCATCCCATGAACAACACCCTGGTTTCCTAAGAGATCGAAGTAGTTAACATGTTTCCCTAGGATGAATTCTGCATACAACTTCCTAAGAAAATAAAATGGGATGTCCTCATTCCCATGGGGGTCTTCATTGAAGACCATATACCAATGATCCATCCAATTAGCCTTTATATTTGGTTCAATGCACCAGCCTATGGAAATGTGTGCTCGACTCGTGGGTGGAACCAATCCGGTGCTAGGGTCCCGGAATTATGAAAATAACTGGTCTTTTGTAATTTTGAGGGCTTTGATGTCTTTATGAGTCAATCCATCGGGGTATTATTGCCTCCTAAATTCTCTGTACGAGGTAATGTTGTATAGAGCTCCTTGGGCATTGGAAATTGTGTTTGTTATTATGTCCAAGGCATCGGCTAAAGAATCTCTTAAACGAATCACCCCCTAATATATGAGCTAAGGCATCTCAATGATGCCAAGCATGCAATAATATGCATGTTTCTATCTTGTTCCCCCTTCGGGTTTGGGTTTGGTTTTGGGTTAGGTTGTTGTGGGTTAGGTTGTTGTGGGTTATTAGAGGATGGGTTTTCCACATTCTGTTGTTCATTTGTGTTGTCTGTTAATATTTTTTTTTTAAAATTGCAAGTTATTTTACTTAGAATCATTATTTGATTGTTCACATTCAATTAATTTTTGAAATTTGTTCAAAATAATTATAAAAACAAGGAAATTATGAAAATAATGAAAGAATGGAAGGCTAAATGAAAAGGATTGAACTAGAATAAATACCTTCCATTGGAGCAATCCACCTCGAACTCGACCTCGACCTCGACCTCTAAAAGGTAAAACACAAATCACACTTGCGGTTTTTCGCTCCTGCGGTTTTTCGCTCCTATGGTTTTTCGCTGTTTCGATACTTTGAAAGTGAGATTTGAGGGGCCTGCGGCCTCTGTTTTATTTTTTATTTTATTTTGAATATCGCAAGTGCGATATATCGCACTTTCGATATATATCGCATATGCGATATTGGAAAGTAAGGAACCTTTTAACTAAGTGTATGTTGTCTCATGGGAAGTGCCTCCCTCTTGTGCGTGCTTCTATCATACCTTGGATGATTATGCTTCCATTGAATGATGGTGTATTCATTTCAATTAGGGATTTTAAAGGCATTTGTGTTGATTTTAGTGTATTATTTTTGAAATTGGAACTTTTGCAATTGCTCCATTAATGATTAGTTTTCTCTTTCATCTTTCCTTAGTTCACATAGAGAACTAATAAGTTCTTCCTCTAGATATACTTATTTTTCGGTTTCAAAGTCTTCTTTATCTTTGGAGACTTTGCTTTTTCTCTCAATGGCTTCATCATTTGTTTTGGGTTGTACCTCATTTTATTGGCAGAGTTTCTTTTGAATAAATATAGTATATATTCTCCGAGAGCTATGTAGTTTAATTCCATTGTCCCATTTTGTTCTTCTCACAATATGATAGGCCATTCAAAATTGCATTCATTTTCTTTGGATTGTTTTTGTGTAGATTATTTGTTATTGAACCTTTTGGTTGATTCTTTGGATTTGTGTATCCATTATCAACTACACTCCAAATATCAAGCTCAAAAACTTGCATATATGCCTCTATTCTTATGCTCCATAGTACATAATCTATTCCATTTAAAAAGGGAACTTTTTTAGGATTTACTAATTGAAAATCCATGAATATTGTCTTGATTATGACTTAAATATGATACTAAATTTTATTTGTTAAGAAGTATGGGAAAATTGTTTCTTCCCATACTTATTTAACATCCTAGAACTAATTTTTGAATTATGGGTTAGCAGAATTTTAGCTCTTCAACGTATTATGTAACCAAATTGATTATTTACGTTTATTATAGCAGAATTTTCCTTAGTGCTTCAACGTATTATGCAACCAAATTGATTATTTATGTTTATTAGATTGTTTTGGAATGTTTTGGATGCATTGAATGAGCATGTCATTGTTCCTCAATTCATTTGTTGAAGTTTACACTCCAATTCATCCTTTCAATTCTTAGGTGGAATTTGCAATCCAATCAACCATATTGTCATGAATATCTAGTAGCGATGTGTGTGACCAAAGCACACACATTCACTAGTATCTCGAAGTTAATAATTCAAGTGAAAGGGAAAGCATACCATATTTTTCCATTTCTCATTTCGATTGTGGGTAAACTATTAGAACAATGTGACTACATGCCCAAAGAATAATCGTCGTGGAAGAAGTAGTTTCCCAAATAAAATAAAATTATGTAGTTGACAAAGGATGTTTATTCAATAATCATGGGATGGTACAAGAATCTATCTCCCTCTTTTTTCATATAAAAAAATCTACTACTACATTCTCTTTACGTTTTCTATACATGATACAATAATCATACCAAGCATCTTAGTAACCCATTCTATTTCTCTGGGAATGATTATGCCTACAAGAAACACTTCAAACAATGATCATAAATATTTATATAGAAAAATACTTAATCATTTATGAACATTGAGAATTAATAGCTTTAATGATGGCCAACATCTCTTTGTCATATGTGTTCTTTTTCAAATTATTATTACCGAATTATTTGTTAGTGAAGAGAAGGGAATGTCCTTTTGTTAAAATATGTTATATTCCTTTTCCCAAAGTATCGCATTCTCAAACAATATACTTGTGTAAAATTTAGGAATTTGAACACATGGAATCCTTTAAGAGTAAAAAGGATCTGTCAACACACTTAGTTCATACGAAGGCATTATTTTCTTAGTAGGGTTGTTAAGGAAGAAACAATTTTCCCATACTTCTTAACAAATAAAATTTAGTATCATATAAGTCATAATCAAGACAATCCAAAACGCATATGTGATATATCGCATATGCGTTTGGTAAATGTTGCATATCACACTTGCGATATATCGCATATGCATTTTGCAAATGTTGCATATCGCATATGTGATATTTAATATTACAACATGCATATGCGATACATTTCCACGAACCTTAGCCTTTTTTTTGGGCTCGGGTTATTCCGAACATACCATCAATAACGCATATACGTTCTTGATTTGCACTTCGGAAGTGCGTTTTTTATTTCCTAAGTGGCACCAAAAAGTGGAACCAACTTCGTGCGACCACCCATAGCACTTTGGCTATCACGAAAAATAGGCACACTGTTCTGCAACCTTCCAATTTCTCCAAGTAGACATTTCAGCCAAATTGCCTCTTTGCAAGCATGTGAGGCAGCAATGTACTCAACCTCTATAGTGGATAAAGAAATTTTTTCCTGAAGCTTTGACATCCAACTTATCACTCCACCTGCAAGAGTAAAGGCATAACCTAAAGTAGACCTTCTCTTATCCAAATCACCTGCAAAATATGAATCAACAAAACCGCATATTGAATCACTGGTTCGATTAAAAGTGACTAATTAGTCACTTGTGGCTCTTAAGTATCGAAGCACCCATTTCACTACATTCCAATGTTCCTTTATTGGATTTTCCATGTATTTACTGACAACACCTATTGCATGTGAAATATCAAGTCTAGTGCACACCATTGCATACATCAAACATCCTTCTGCATTGGCATATGGAACACGAGACATATAATCATTTTCTTCATCACTACTAGGACATAAACCCGAAGAAAGCTTAAAATGGGAAGACAAAGGAACATTCACAGGTTTTACCTTGTTCATTCCGAACCTTTTAAGTATCTTTTCAACATACTTATCCTCTGAAAAATTGAGCTTACTATTTCTCCTGTCTCCGTGTATTTCAATACCCAAAATCTGTTTTGCAGCTCCAAGATCCTTCATATCAAATTCCCTAGCCATCTGACCCTTCAACTTGCTGATTTCGCCCACACTTTTACTTACAATAAGCATATCATCAACATACAATACTAAGATAATGAATACATCATTTAACTTTTTGAAGTAAAAACAATGATCATACTCACTTCTAGTATAACCTTGGCTCACCATGAAAGAATCAAACTTCTTGTACCATTGCTTGGGTGACTATTTCAGGACATACAATAATTTCCTAAGCTTGCAAACTAATTTTCCTTTATGATGCTGCACATAACCCTTTGGTTGTTCCATAAAAATATCCTCATCCAAATCTCCATGTAGAAAATCCATTTTAACATCTAGTTTCTCTAACTCCAAATCAAGCACTGCAACTAGTGCTAACACAATGCGAATAGATACAAGCTTGGAAACAGGTGAAAAAATCTCATGATAGTCAATGCCTTCCATCTGAGAATACCCTTTCGCAACCAATCGAGCTTTGTATCTTTCAATCTTAATGTCAACACTTTTCTTGAATTTGAAGACCCACTTACACCCAACCACTTTCCTATCTTTAGGGAGTTCAAGCAAATTCCATGTCTCGTTCTTCTCCATAGAATCCATTTCTTATTTCATTGCCATATTCCACTTAGCATTGTCATCGCAATCAATGGCTTCCTGAAAACAAGAAGGTTCTCCATCATCAGTAAACAAAGCAACAGATGAGACAAAATCAGTATACCTCTTAGGAGGCTTTCTCTCACTTGTCGATATTCTTGGTGTAGGTTGTGGGGTTTCCACATGTTCTTGAATTTCTTCATCTTCTATGAATTCATTTTCAGCAGAAACTTCTTCTTGTTCCTTTGAGTCATGCAAAAATTGGTTCTCCAATTGAACTAGCTGTTTTGATAGTGCCTGTTCCTGTTCCACATCAACTTTTATATTTTCTGATTTAATTAGAGAAGATTCATCAAAAATTACATCTCTGCTAATGACAACCTATATCCTTTGTTACATCATCATAGCCAACAAATATGCATTTCTTTGACTTGGGATCTAACTTAGAATGTTCACCGATTTTTAGGAGTAAGAGCATAGGCTTCACAACCAAAATTTTTTAAATTTGAATAATCACAACAAGGATTACCAGTCCATACCTCTTCCAGAATTTTACAATTTATCGCCATGGAAGGTGACCGATTTATTAGATAACAAGCAGTTGAAACTGCTTCTGCCCACAACTCTTGACTCAAATTAGCATTGTTGAGCATGCTCCTTGCTTTCTCTAGAAGAGTCCTATTCATGCACTCTGCAACGCCATTTTACTAAGGAGTGTAAACATTTGTATTATGTCTTACGATCCCTTCGTCTTTGCAATACTTCTCAAACTCCAAAGAAGTAAAATCACCACCATTATCCTTCCTCAAACATCTAATTGTCTTGCCTATTCTTTTCTCCACCATAACTTTAAATTGTTTGAATGTATTAAACACATCAGCTTTCCTTTTCAAAATATAGACCCAAAATTTCCTTGAAAAATCATCTATAAACAATACATAATATGATTCTCTTCCATAAGAAATAGTAGGAGATGGACCCCACAAATCTGAATGAATGTAATCAAGAATACCTTTACTAACATGACTCCTTGCATATAACTTTTGTCTACACTGTTTTCCAAATATACGATGTTTACAAAACATCCAATTCAATGTCTTTAAGTTTTGAAGCAATTTTTGATTCATTAATATTTGAAGTCCTTTCTCACTCATATGACCAAGATGTTGATGCCATAACTGAGTGGATCCTAATACCCCTTCAAAAATTAATGCTGTATCATTAGTTTGAGTTTTTCCAATCAATTTGTAAAGGTTTCCTACTCTTTGTGCCTTCATGACCACTAAATCACCCTTAGATACTTTTAGTATTTAATTTAAACCTATAAACTTATGACCAATAGAATCCAAAACTCCTAATGAGATTAAATTTTTCTTTAACTCAGGTACATGCCTTACATCTGTAAGCATTTTTATCACTCCATCAAACATTTTATTTTTTATATTTCCAAATCTAAGAGTCTTACATGGAGAATTATCTCCCAAAAGAACACAACCATCATTAACTGTTTGATAAGAAGAAAACCATTCTTTATGAGGACATACATGGTGCGAAGCACTAGAATCTAAAAACCATTCTTCATTATATCCCAAAAACTACAAATGGATAACACTTCATCAATCATACCTGAATCAGACTTAATTGAATTATCCTCAGACTTGGAGTCATTAGATTCTTTTCTTTTCCAATAGTCTTTCTTAAGATGACCAGTCTTATTGCAGTACCAACATTCGAGTTTGCTCTTTCTACCCTTTGACTTAGATCTGGAAGTTCCTCTTGACTTTTCTCCTTTTTCTTTAGAATGACCTCTAACATACAAAGATTTAGGTGTAGAGGACTCAATATTAGCCTTATTTCTTAATTCCTCAGACAACAGTGCTCCAATTATAGTGTCAAATTCCAAAGTGTTAGATCTACTAAGACGAAAAGAAGATATGACATGACCCCAAGAATCAGGTAAAGTGCATAATAGATTTATAGCCTTATCTTCATCCTCAATACGAACATCCATACTATTCAACTAGAAAATAAGATTATTAAATACATTTAAATGATCTACAATCTTTGTTCCTTCTTTCATATTCATACCATATATCTGTCTTTTTAAATAAATTCTATTTATTACAGATTTGGTCATATACAAGTTTTCTAATCTATTCCACAAACTTGCTGCTAATTTTTCTGCAGCAATGTTAAACAAGACATCATCTACAAGACATAACTGAATTGTGCTAAGTGCTCTCACATCCAAATCCTCCCAATCATCATCTGATATAGTTACGGGTCTTTTCCTTTTTCCATTTAAGTCCTTCTACAACCCTTGCTGAGCTAACAGATATCACATCTTTAGTTTCCACAACTTAATGTTATTCTTACCACTAAATTTTTCAATCTCAAATTTTGAACTAGACATTTTTGCCATTACAATGTTAAGTTTCAGACTTTCAAAATACTAATCCGGAGATTTAATGATCTAATAAATTTTCAGCCTCAATTCAATTCAAAATTTTCAATATATATATCAAAAAATTTCCACCGTTTTTATTCCAAACTTTCAATCTTTTTTTTTTTTTTTCAAAAATATATATATATTCAAGCCATTAATAAAGGTTCCCACAAATCTTCACTGTTGATTATTTTTATTTAAAAAAATATATATATATATATATATATTCAAAACTTTTTGATAAAGTAGCAATTTAAAAAAAAATTACCACTCTCCTAAATGCTTCATGTCCATATGCAACATCAGACTGTCATTCACGTTAGTGCCGCAACAACAACTACCACTAACCGGATCGGGGATCTCTTCAGACGCTTCACTACTCCACGCAGGTTGCAATCTCACACATGGTGGGTAGAGGTAATGTGTAGTCAGAGAAAAACTACTTCGGACAGAGAAACTCCTTCACACTTGGCAGCAACAGACACAGCATGGTTCACCTCACGCTGGTTTCTTCAGCAGCACCCTCCAACAGCAGTAACAAACCAACATCACTCACTCTAACTGTCATCCTTCTCCTCTAGTGATGTTCTCCACTGGTTTCTTCACAGCACCAACACAGCTCACCTCTCAGCAGTCGATTCCAGTCATATCTCCTAGCACTCAATGCTCTGATACCACTTGTTGATATTTGAGTCTCAATATAACATTAATTAAAAACAATAATGGAAAAAATGCAATTAGATATTACACAAAATTTTTAACATGGTAAAACCCCAATTTGGGGAAACATCCACCTCGGCAAAGTATTGATGTCTTATTCCTTTCAACAATGAAGATTACAATCAGGCATATTATCCGCACATCTCATTCACTCATCTCGCTCCTCTCGAAATACATTTAAATACATTTAGTCAAGAAGTTACATTAACGAAAGAACTGCCACCGGTTACTGTTATAGCGAATTTCACCACACTAAGTGAATCACACATTGTATGGCTTTCCCCTGTCCCGCTGCAGACTCATTGACCCCCATGGACCACCTTTTATCTTTTGATGTAACCTTGACCATCCCTAAAAACATTATAAAATTGATATACGCGGTCTTTTCCCCGATAACCGCGTACATACGCGGATATTACCCCTATAGTCGCGTACATCGAGATGTGTACATAGTCCAAAGCATTTTGGAGTTTTCCTTGACTTGGATCCGACTCATATGACTCCTGGCCTTCCATATGCCTTGAGATCGCACGGATTCGACCCTTCATTATCCCATGTGAAGCTATATAAGGAACCCTTTGGGACATTGAAGGGGGGGGAAGATATAAGAGAGCATTGAGAGTAACAAAACTATAGTCCATTGTTGCCAGAACTTATGCTTGAGTCTGCATCCCTTTGTCCCTTGGAGCATTGTTGTGTTCTTCCCAAGCTTGCCTTTCATTAGTAAGCTTGCTATCGAAGTGATGGAGGATTGAGGTGGTGGAGGTCCAAGTGGGGGATTCAGTTTCTCCGATTCGCAGACGTGCCGTCAGAGGTTGTCACTTGTAATCTCTGATTATGATTAATAGAAATATCTTTTCCTGTCCAGTAATGTGTATTTGAATGAATATTGTTTCCATTGGAATATGTCAAATGCTTTTACATTATTGATTATATATGCTAGAATAGATCTAACAGTTACAGTAACTCCTAATCAACCAACAATTACAGTTGAGAAACCATTTTAGTTTAATTAGTTGTCACAAATTTAACATAGTGAGACATAATCCTTGATGAATGTTGAATGTAAAATGATTAATGTGTTACATATTTGGTTGGCACAGCATATACTGGACATTGTAGTGAATCGTGGAAGAGTCTATTCAACCATGTTTCACTTTAGTTTCACAATAGTCAACCATAGTTGACTTTAGCAAGTCATGTTTGACTTTATTATGCATCACATATTGGTAATTCTTGCAATGTGGCATAACCCTTAACCTTTTCATGATGTGAAATAACCCTTAATGAACGTTGAATAGAACGTAACCCTTGATAAAAATCACAATGCGACATAACACTTGATGAATGCTGAATCATGTTTGACTTAATTATGCATCACATCTTGGGAATTTTCACAATGTGAAATAACCATTGACTCTTGTAACAATGTGAAATAACCCTTGATGAACATCGAATGCAACATACCCCTTGATAAACATCATAATGAGACATATGTTTGATGAACACATAATGTCATATTATTTATGTGTTGCATATTTGATTATGTCATATTATTAATGTGTTGTCATATTTGGTTACATATGTTTCACTTTAGTTTGACAATAGTCAACCATGGTTGAATTTATAGAGTCATGCAACTTAACTTTATTATGAGTCATATTTTGGGAATCGTTGCAATGTAGCATAAACTTGAACCCATTTCACAATGTGAAATAACCCTTTATGAACATTGAATGTAATATAACCCGTTATAAAAATCACAATGCATCATGACCCTTAAGTGATCATTCATGTTTGACTTAAGTATCTGTCGCATCAGAATGCGCATTGTTAACAACCCTACCTAGCAGAGGATCGAAGAAACCATGGTAAAGAGGAAATAATGGTTGCTTGAAAAACTTTGGTTAAATATTATGGTATGAAAGTGTGATAAAGGCATGTAAGTGATGAATTACCACATAATCCAATGGCATAGAGCAGAGAAAGGGAGATCGGTGGATTATAATATACCCGCTCTATGAAGATGTGCGGAGAATAAAGACATACAGGTGTCTGATGAGATATGAAGATCAACAGCCACAGATCCGGCTTGATGAAATCTACGGTCTTTATGAACTCTGCCTCATAGACTTGCACGTTTGATAAAACGGAGAAGCTCAGCGGAATAGGGTACGTGTAGCCTCATCCGACGGCTAAGAAATAAAGGTGAAATACATCAACGATCATTGACAGATCCAGAACGGGAAGTTGCACGATGGTTGGAGACAAAAGGTGGTAGCGGAATGGAAACCATGGTACATGTGTCAGATTGTGATGCATTCCGTGGGCAAAAGTGGTTTGGTAGAAACCGCCGAAAGGGGGCTTCAGAGTGGGGTCCTATATAAGTAAATTTGACTTGTTGAAGAACCATTTTTTATTCATGCTGGATGAATGAAAAGGACCTGCGTGCTCACCACCCTCCAACAGTTAATCTCGAATACATGCGGTCACATTAATAGGTAAGTCCTGAACACCGAAAATTCATCCATCATAGTACCATTGTTCTCTGAATTATGGACAAAGGAAAAGATTTGCAAGGGTTTAGTCATATTTTGGATGATAGAGAAGAGTACCCGGTTGATAGGGACAGAGGAGTATGTGACCCTTTCTTGTCTGTAGGAAGTGTATTCGTTAGCAAAGAGAGATTATGGAAATACAATTCGCAGGGGAATGATGTTCTAAATGCCTGTAAATCATTTTTATATCATTTTGTTGTTGAACAAACCCTGCATTTCCCGAATTTGCAGAGTGGTGTGCAGTTAACTATTCTCCTTCTCATCGAATTATTGTAAGTCAGTCTACGTCTAGGATACTATGTAAAATTGATGCCAAGGTCATCCGTGAAAACCTGAACTTGCCTGACAACTAACCTAATAATCCCGAGTCTGTAAATGAGTCCATTTTAACTGAAGTGTACAAAAATTGTGAGAATGAGGTTCGCTGCAAGTTCTTGACCAGTATCTTAAATGAGGGTGAGTCATTAGATGGTATTTTTCTGCCGTATCATGTCAACATTTTCAGAGATGAAGTTCAATTAGTTGTGTCCTTAATCTATCAAGTCTTGGGTCTAGATGACGATTGTCATGTCAATGAAGTCATCTTAGGCTTCTTGTTAAAAATGAGTTTGATCGGTTCTAAATATCAGTCAGTTCATGTATTCAGTCTTGATGAGTACCTAGCTGAAACTATACATCTCCAATTGAGTGAATTTCCAAAGGTCAGGTTTTTTAAGTTTCAAACTTATCTGCTGAACATGTTACTGTGTTCGAATGTCACCGAATTGCATTTTGTAAGCACCATCTTCTCTTCAGATTTGCCCAAGAAAATCAACATGTTTGAATTTGCAAATTCTATCATGTCAGAAATCTATAAGATGCTATTCAATGAAGTGTTTCCCCTAGATGAAATGAAAAGCTTGATGCAATCCTCACCTGAGGATAGGATCGGAGACTGGTTTTTGTATAAAGATTTCACCGTTTTGAGAATATATGGTTTTACTAGAGAGCCTTATAGGCTGCCTATTTTTCTTATTCCTAGAATTTTTGCATTGAAGTATATGAGGCAGAGAGTGCATGCAGAAGAAGAACACTTTGGAGCTTTTAAGAAGTTTCTAATATCAAGTTCCCTCTCAAAGTTGGTTCTTTTATTTTTAAAAATAAAGGTGCTCTGGTGTTTATAGAAAAATTGTTGGAAAGTATGGAGTTTCAGAGGGAGCAAAGGGTAAATTATGATCCCTATCATATAATTTCCCTGAGAAAACAGGCAAACAAAAATAAGCCGTTTGACCACTAAGTTGTTGAAGGCCTGGAGGAAGCTGCCAATTTGTTTCACTTTATGGAAATTCCAGAATATGACGAAAACACAAGCAGTTGACCGGTTGCAGTATCTCAAGTGACAGATGATTCTAGTATTTTGATTAAGAGAAGTCTTTCTGAAGTAGAAAGTATGGAAGTAGATGAGGATGCTTCACATAAAAAGGCCAAATTGTTTCAAGATGATAAAGCCTTAAGTGAAGTTATTTCAGATGATTTAAAAAGAGTTGTTTTAGTCCCTACAAAATCTGTACAGGTGAGTCAATTTTCTTTTAAAGGTCTAAATAATTCAGAATCAGACACAGTTTTCAAGTCCAAAGAAGAGCTCATGACCAGTTATGTGGAGAAACAAAAGATGTCCCTAGAAGACACAAGGAATCTACTCCCGCGGATGAGGAGTTTAAATAATCCAAAAACTTCCTTGATTTATACTAGGGACATAGAAAGAAATACTTTTAAATCGGCCATGGTAAATGATAAGAATATGTCAGAAATGGAAGTAAGATTAGACAAGATTAGTGTACCAGAAAAAATACAGTTACATAAGAAAACGGGAGACATTATTTATTCAGATTTATTGCATGCTGTGATGAGAGTTAATAAGTTGCAAATTTTGGTAGACAAATTGGAAGTTCAGTTGAAACATGAGAAGGTCTAGAATAAAGCTAATTCCATTCAAATTAAAAAGCTACAAGCAGACATCATATGTTCAGGAAATGAGAAAGGTAACACCCAGGCAATCAAAAGACTTCTAGAAGAAAAGGACAACACCCTCCAGGTATTGAAGAAAAGGTTGAAGATCCCAAGCACAGAACATGTTCAATCATCCAAATTATTGGCATTACAAGAGGAGAAGGACAAGATTCATCAGGACATGATGGAGTATAAAGTTAAAGTCGTGAAATTGCAAGAAGAAAAAGACAAATGAGAAGTGGAGCGGAATGAGCTAATAGCACAAATCTCCCTGCTGAAAAAAGACCAAAACGATGAAAAGGAGATCATGGAGGAATTAATGAGCCAAAATCCCATTGATGAAGACTTGTCTATTGTGAATATTGAAAAACCTTTGAATGATTTTTCTAAAGATGACTTACTAGTGCCCATGTCCCAAGTCAACCTGAAAGATGAAGAGATAAAGGAATTGAAAGAGGAAAATGAAAAAATCAAATCTAAGCTAGACAAAGTGACGGAGAATAAGACTAAAATATTGCAAGATAAAACTCAGCTATAGAAGAAATTTAATGAATTGAAGGAAAGAAACATAGGGAAGGGTCCTCTCCAGGGAGCAAAGCACATAATTTGGGATACATTATCCGTAGAAATTACTAAGTTCAGGCACTATTTAAATTTCATTGATTATCAAAGTATATTGATAAATTTGGCTAATCAAAGACTGAAGTTGGTAAATGAAAGTATGGAGAGGAAACCCCTTGGCACAGCTTAGAACACTTTAAATTTCTTAAATTCATTAACATACCAGAAACTGCATGATATAGGAGTCAAGGACAGAGTAGCAATGGTACTATGGGCCAAAAGGTTTATTCATAAACACCATCTAATGAAGACAGTACATGACAAAGCTGATGAAATGGTCTCACAAGTTAATGACTTCAAACAGGCTTTCAAAGAACTATTTGAAGACGGCCTTCCTTCCTTTTGGGATGAGGAGGGACGAATGTTTTCTCAAGAGCATTATCACAGCTTGTTGGTACGAAGTCGTATGGACCATTCTAAATTTGACGATTTCAAAAAGGGACTGACAGGGAAAGTCATCGTGGATAAGCTGACCGAAGATTTTGAAGTATTGCAGAAATTCCTAATTATTAGGGGAGGGTTACCTAAAGTGTCTTATGAAGCCTACATGGAACTGGAGGTGTCCATTCGGGAGATGATTGAGTATGGTTTTCCAAGCACGGAGCAATGGAGAGCCATAGAAAGATTCAGAAAGACAAAGTATATCCTTCATTCATAAAAACAGGTGTTGCGCGCTGAGGAGCTTCTTGGACGGGCCTTGTTATCGAGTTGATTTTAATTTAATGATCTGTTAGGATCGAAGTTAGTAGTTTATTCCTAGGATTTAGGAATATAGTTACAAGACTTTGATTAAGCTGGTTATTCAGTTATAAATAGTCTTGGAAGATGAATCATTTTATGTATATAAGTGCATTTATTTTATGAGATGGAGGTTGGAACCCATCCTGTTGTTGAATGTTTTGGAAGACATATATTTTTTGAAGAGCAAAATTGAATGCAAATGAATTATCAGAGATTCCTGTGCCATTTATATTACAGTCTGTGCTTCTCTTCCCTTGTGATTGTTTTTTTTTCAGTGTTACACTCCATTCTGTTTCCTTCATATTTGAAACATAGTGTTGAATGGTTAGAATTCATACTGGTTATGATCTGATCATTCTTTCAAATATTTTTATAAACCTTTCTGCTAAAGTTAATATAGAACTCATCTTATGATGCTCTGTATTGATGGACTGTTCTTTATTTCTTCTGTTTCACATGAACTAAATGAATGACTGTGATTGAATGGTTACCTTGCCTTTAATAAACTCCTGTGCATATGATTTTGTGATATTCTATGTATATATGACCCCATTTCCCAATGGTTATGAGTATTCTTTCAACCATTTATACAATCTTTGAATGTTGATATATATCTGGCCTTGTTAAATCTATATTTGAGAGATCCCTCTCTGGAAAGAAAATCCAGTTTCTTTCTAAAATTGGTTTTTCTATTACCTTTGGGATTTACCTTTACAACCTGGGTACATTCTGAGTGTTAACACACATAACCCTTGATGAATGGCAAATGTCACAATAGTTGCATCTTTGGTTTTGTTGGCATATATGAAACATCGTAGCGAACCACGGTTGACTTTGGTTTCACTTTAGTTTGACAATATTAGTGAACCACACGGCCATAGTACATATTGAAACAAGAATTTTTTTTAACATCAAATGTCACATTATTAATGTGTCTCATATTTGGTTGTCTTTTCATATGAAGAAATCTATAGTGAACCATGGACAAATTTGGTCAACCATTGTTTCTCTTTAATTTGGCAGTAGTCAACAATGACTGACTTTAGCAAGTCATGTTTCACATCATCTTGGGAATTGTCACAATGCAACATAGCCCTTAAGCCATGTTGCAATGTGAAAAAAACCTTAATGAACGTTGAATGCAACATAATAGTTTATAAACATCACAATGTGACATAACCCTTAACGAATGCTGAATGTCACATTATTAATCTGTTGCATATACCAGACATTGTAGTGAACCATGAGTGGCTTCGGTAAACCATATTTCACTTTAGTTTGAAAATATTTCACTAATATTTCAACTATATTTCACTTTGTTTTGAAAATATTAGTGAACCATGTGGCCTTGGATCACAATACAACCTGAACTTTACTAAACATAAAAGGTCAATTTATTAATGTCACATCTTAGGCATTGTCGCAATGTGACATAACCCTGGACCAATGTCACATTTGTTGATGTATTTGTAACTTAGGAATGTATTCATTGTGGGTAACCCTCCTATTGTTCAAGGGTTAAACTTCCCACAGTTGCAAGGTCCTAGGGTTATTAGAGTCTCCTAGAGAAGTCGGCCCTAGTGAGTTATTGTCAAGTCAGGAATTAGTATAAATAGAGAGTGAGCCATTCTATTTATCACACACTCACTCACATTCAGTTGTAGCGCATAATCGAGAGATAAGAAGTTGTTTGGGATATAAATAAATAGGCTACTACTGTCGGGAGATCATCTTACTGTTTTTGGGGATTTGCTTTTGATGTTGATTCTATCTTTGAGAAAGTTGCGGGGTTTCCCCTTTATGGTTTCCCTGAGGAAAATATTTGTTTTCATTGTCTCATGTGTTTGATTGATGTGCTTGTTATTCTCTTATTTAATATCCTAAGTTAACGCCAGCTTAAATGATAAAAATATAACATAGTATCAGAGCTAACTTGAGAAGAAGAAACTGTGTAGCTGCGGAAACTAGGGATTCCTACGTTTTTTACCTCTCTCCACAGATTTTCAGTAAAATCAAGTTGGGATGACTCTCCTCCCCATGGCACATATTTTTGTCGAAGCAGAATCTAATTCTGAGCATTTTCATTTTTTGACCTGACACTACTACCGAAAATTAGGGCTTTCCACAGAAGTCGAATTTTTGAGTGAGCCTAGGCCTGGATTGATCTCCTCCTCAAAATCAAAGTTTAAATATCAAGATCAAAGCTTTTGGTTGGGAAAAAATCTAGGAAAGTCAAACCCTAATCTGCTCCTGAACTAGCTCTACAAAAATTCAGCTCCAGATCTAGATCCGACATCTTGACCTGGTAAGATCTAAATCTTTTGTATTTCCATTTGAGGTTCATAGTTAAAGATGTCTCATCATACCAAGCTTGATGAAAATCTTTAGGGAGCTAATAACTTTTGAGCCTGGAAGTATAGGATCTCCGTTGTCCTGTAAGAAAATGAGTTGGACTCCTACATCAATGAGGAGGTTCTAGTTCCAGAGGGAGATGAGGCTAAGGCCTTACAAAAGAATAAGTTGGTTATGGCTAAGAGGATTATTGCTGATTCAATCAAGGATCACCTCATACAATAGGTGTCTTGCCTTAAGACACCTAAAGCTATTTTTGATTCCCTAACCAAACTGTTTGAAGGAAAGAACATAGACTAGAAGATGACTTTGAGGAACCAGTTGAAGAACGTGAAGATCTAGAATGTAAAGACCATACAGTCATACTTCACAAGGGTCTCCCAGATCAAAGAAAAACTTAAAACAGTGGATGAAGAAGTGGATAATGCAAAGATTGTAATGACCACCTTGAATGGTCTCCCTAGGACATGGGACTCTTTCATTCAAGGGATCTTTTCTAGAAAGAAGCTAGTCAAGTTCAACAGACTATGGGAAGAATGCTCTCAAGAAGAAGCTCGGATAGCAGCTCGAGAAGAAAAGATGGGAAGTGAAGATCNTAGAGGTAAGCACTCTCACCAGAAGAGTAACTTTAGAAATCCTAGAGATATGTCTAAGTATATTTGCTATACATGTGATGAAAAAGGACACTTTGCTAGAGGTTGTCCTAGAAACAAAAGTAGCTCTCACAAGAAGAAGGGAAACAAGAGAAGACACCATTCTCATGATGGAGAGGATGATGAACCTTCCATAAAGAGAACCAGACAAGATAGTGATGATTCTTCAAGTGATGAAGAATATGTTCTGATTTTCGCTCTCATGGAAACTATCACACATGGTAGCAATGATTGGCTTATAGACAGTGGCACTTCCAAACATATGACAGGATTCAAGGAATCCTTTGTGAAACTATCTAAACATGCATCACCTCACAAGGTGAAACTTGGAGATGACTACTAGTATCCAATAAAAGGTAGTGGTGAATCCTCATATAATCTAGACTCTAGAAAGTCTATCAAGATGAAAGATGTATTGCTTGTACCCATATCTGCATTGGATGCAAAAGGAATGAGGGTTGCATTTGTACATGGCCAAGTTCTCATGTGGCCAAAGGGAAAGTCTATTGATGATGCAGTAGTGATTGGGGAACAAAAAGGAGGACTATTCAAATTGAAGGACCAACTAGAATAAGCTTTGGTTCCTAACTCGGTAGAACCAAATGAGCTTTGGCATATAAGGCTTGAAGATGTGCATTACAGAGCACTACCACTTGTAAGCAAAGTTGTTGAAGGTCTCCCAGAAATGCAGACAAACCATGAAGGTGTATGCAAAGGATGTACGAAAGGGAAGAACACAAAGAAGACATTTCCAAGTAGAATGAGCAAGTAAAAAGGAATATTGGAAATCATCCAATACGATGTATGTGGTCCAATGTCATCCAGTTCATTAAGCGGGTATATATACTATATTTATTTTATTGATAATTTTTCTAGGAAGACATGGATATACTTTATGAAGAACAAAGATGAAGTATTCATCAAGTTCAAGGAATTCAAATCCTTGATCGAGAACAACACAGAAAAGAATATCAAGACCTTTTAATCAGATAATGCTAGAGAATTCACATCAAATGAATTCAAAGAGCTATGAAAAGACTCAGGGATTAAGAGGGAGTTATCCACTCCACATAATCCACAACAGAATGGGATTGTAGAAAGAAAGAATAGAATGATCATGGAAGAAGCAACGGCCATGCTTCATGATCAAGATCTTCCCATGCATCTATGGGTAGAAGCTGCCAGAACAATGGTATATGTACAGAACCATATTCCACATAGAGTACTAGAGAACAAGACACCTGAAGAAGTCTTCTCTGACAAGAAACTAGAAGTCAGCCATCTTAGAATATTCAGTTGTCCTGTATACATACATATTCTGAAAGAAAAGAGGATGAAGTTATATCCTTCAGGAAACAAGGGTATATTTCTGGGATACTCTGAAAGCTTGAAGGATTACAGAATATACTTCCTAGGATTCAAGAAGATCGACATCAGTAGAGATGTAACATTTGATGAATATTCATCCTATATCAAATCCAAGAAGAGACCAACTGAAGAACCTAAAGAAAGAGAAGCACCCATAATTCTTGATACAACCATGAACAAATAAATTCAAGAAGAGGATCGAGAATTAGAAGAACCTCAAGAACCTGTGGATCCACCTCAAGAGAAGAATCCTCACAAGAGGAAACCTGCTTGGGTACGTGAAATTATCCACGGTGCAGAAAGATGTGGAGCTTCAGAAGAAACACACAAAGGAAGAAAGAGAACTAGGTCCTGCTCCAGTTATGTAGCCCTGCTATGTGACATTATTGATAAAGAACCTTCCAACTATGAAGAAATGTTGATGTATTTGTAACTTCATAATGTATTCAACTGTATATCTTATGTCTTATACCTTGATTTTTACTTCGGGAAGTATATATAATGTAATTGTGCCATGTCATACCCCAATTTTCCGATCAGGAGATTCAATAATGTAAACAAGTCATGTAAAGTCATTGAGGTTAACCCTCCATTGTAAGTTGGGGCAATAGTCCCCTCAATTGTGTCAATTTTAACCCTCCCTGTTGATCAGAGGGTAAAGTCCCCATCGCTGTGGGGCAATAGCGTTATTAGACTCTCCTAGAGATGTTGGCTCTAGTAAGTAATTGTGAAGTGGGGATGACATGTTAAAGTGGACATTAAGTGAACGAAAGAATATAAATAGAGATTTATTCTCTCTATTTATCATACACACACTCACTCATTGGGTCACATGAGTGAGAGAGGAGAAGCTCTCTCAAGTGTGACAGAGAGAACAAGTTCTAGGGATTATCTTTTCTGTTTTTGGGTTTAACTGCTGCCATTGGTGCTCATTCTATCTCTAAGAAAGTTGCGGGGTTTTCTCATTTATGGCTTCCCTGAGGAAAATTATTTGTGTCTCGTGTCTCTTATGTTTATTGCTATTCATGTTTTTCTCTCAAATAAGATCCTAATATCATATTGCTTAAATGATAAAAATCTAACGTGGTATCAAAGCTAACCTGAGAAGAAGACATTGTGCAACTGCATAAGCTATGGATTCTTACTTTTTGGGTATCTCTCCATAATCCATCAACAAAATTATGCTAGGCCAACTCTCCATTTAAGGGTGCATCTTTCTGTCGAAGCGGAATTTGATTCCGAGCATTTTTACTTTTTGGTGTGGGAAATTAGGGCTTCTTACAGAAGAGGAATTTTTGAGTGAGCCTGAAATAGGATTTCTCTCCTAATAAAAATCAAATTTTAGAGACCTGGAGTGATATTTTTGGTTGGGTACAACTCCGGTAAAGTCAAACCGTAGTTTGACCACGGGCCAAAAAAACCCTAAAATACTAAAGCTGATACGTTTTGGTACATTCACTATATCATAGGATTGGAGAAGGCTCAGGAGCTAACACTTTCACAAGCTGAATATACAATCATGATTTATACTTTGCCCAAATTTCAGCCTTAGATTCACTATATTCTAGGAGATATGATCCTTCCAAGTTAGGGTTCCATCCACTTCCACGATTCATCCCTAAACAGGACACCTGGGGAGAATCACTATATCTCGGGATACAAAGGTCCAAATGAAATTTATGAAGATGTTCCAGAAAGGGCATGGATTCTGTGGTGGAAGTTCAAGACCCCAAAGATGAAGCAATGACATTTGGTAGTCTGTACAACTCCACTATGCTGAACAGTCCTGAAACAGGTCACCTTGGGAAAACGATCATAAGTCCCAATTGGTGATGAAACCAATTCTGATGAAACATGTGGTGTTGGAATAGGGAAAGGTGAGGATACCTCAATGTGAAGTTTTAGACATAGAGGAGCAGTAATTTTGAAGATGCCATAGAAAAAGTAGCAGACATTTCTGCAGAAGAAATTGGTAAACTAGGGCTTCCTGTTCTAGGAGATTCCCTCCACTGTTTTCAGAAAAGGAGTACATTGGACATATCACCTTGAAGAGGTCTATCTTTCTATCCAATCAAATTTGAAAGATTCCAAGTTTTGAAAATTAGAGTTTCTATGACAAACCCTAGATCACCCAGCTCTAGAACTAGGACGGACACCTCAAAACGGTAAGATCTAATCTTTTGCTATTTTCATTTGAGGTTCTCATTTCAAAATGATCTATCACATCAGCTTGATGATAATCTTGGTGAAGTTGATAACTTCCAAGCATGGAAGTATATGATCTCTTTGAAGAAAATGAATTGGACATCTACACAACTAGAGAGGTTCCAGTTCCAGAGGGTGATGAGGCTAAAAGCCTTACACAAGAAGAATTTGGTGAAGTCCAAGAATATCATTGTTGATTCAATCATGGATCACCTTGTACCACAAGTGCCTTCCCTAAAGAAACCAAAAGATATGTTTGATTCCTTGACCAAGATATTTGAAGGGAAGAACATAAATCAAAAGATTCTTAAGAAACCAGTTGAAGAATGTGAAGATCCAGAATGCAGAGACCATACATTCATACTTTACACGGGTCTGTCAAATCAAAGAATAACTTATAGCAGTATAAGAAGAAGTGGAGCATGTAGAATTAGTGATAGCCACCTTGAATGACATCCCTGGATCATGGGATTCATTCATTCAAGGAATGTGTGCCAGAATGAAGTGATTACTTTCAGCAGACTCTGGGAAGAGCACGCACAAGAAGAACCTCAACTCATAATAAGAGAAAAGAAGATGGGAGCAATTGAAGATCAATCTCTCACCATCCAAAGAATATCCCTCAAGTGATGAGTAATATGAAGAAATCAGCTCTTGAAGAATCTCTTATCCATATTAGCATTTGGATAAGAAATGATGCTATTATGAATGAAGAAGTTGATGATGCTGAAGGCTTAATAAGGAGTCTACCCATGAAACAAATAAAGATAAGTATTCAATTGTCATTTCATGATATTTTTTTATGCACTTGTTTATATTTAATTGATGTATTATGCATGATAGAATGTTTGTATTAATGATAGTATACTACTAATATGCATGTGATAGGTAAGTAGCTCATGGTGCTATACAACTCTCCATTGCTACTTATCTAGAATGAAACCTCTTTGCTAACATATTGGATTAGTGCACAATCTCAATCTTGTTTGGTAGAGATGGAATGCATCTAGAAAGTTTCCATGAGATATGGATGAATGTTGTATTGGCTAAAATAGTTGCATAATCATACATCTTCATGCAAAATCATTTTTCATTATGAATATATCTTATGAAATGTTTCTAACCATACAACTGATGCATTTGACTTGTAGGAAATATCGCGTAAAAATCGCCTACAAGCAAAGAAGGATGAGACTTGTTTCGAAGAACAAGTGACAACAGTTCATGATGAAGAATAATATGACGAATACAGTGACATCATTGATGCAGAACCTTCCAGCCATAAAGAACTAACCAAAAAGAAAGGGAAGACCAGTTCAAGACGAATGATGTCTAGAATGCAGTATCGATACATCAATGGAAGTTCATATTTCCATCATGCAGTAGATGGAAACATCGTGGGATACAAGGCAAGATTCATAGCATGAGGATTCTCATGAAAATAAGGCATAGACTACAGAGCAACATTTGTAGCCACTAGAAGTTAATACACGTGACAGGCATAATCATGTGTACAAAGGAAAGAAGGCATTTTACGAGCTCAGAAGACACCCATGGGATAATACATACATGAGGAGCTTGAAAAAGATGAGAAGCTCATAGATAGGTGCGAGAAGAACTTTTGAAAAAGTTCAAGATAGAGGATCTTGGTATCTAGTGATCCTATATGGATACATAGAATATTAAAAGTAGAGGAAGCTACTTGTCACTCCGGTACAATGTTTCAGTGCATAAAGTATGAAAGACAAAGGGAGAATGATGCTTCGCTTTAGAGGGAGTGACTATAGAAGATCCTGAGGTTCGACAAGGTACAGAAGGATGGACAGATTACTGATTAGTCTTGGATTTACTGAGAGTAAATTGGATCCCAACCTTCGCTTCAAGGTTGAAGACAGAAGACCAGTGATGCTCTTATTATATGTCGATGACTTGTTCTTGACAGAAAAGAGGAACTCATTAAAGTTGCAAGAAGGGGACTTGCTACCTAGTTTGAGATGAAGGACTTGGATATGATGGCATGGAGGTGTGAAAGAATATTCGTGGGACAAGGGAAGTATGCAGTAGAGATCTTGAAGAGGTTCAGGATGATGGACTGCAAGGCCATGAACACACCTATGGCATCGAACCTAAAGCTATAGAGTGTTTCTTCATCAGATTCGATTGATGCCACGATGTATCGTCAGATGATTTGTTCCTTGATACAAGCCCAAATATTTTCTTTGTTGTGAACACATTGAGACATGTTCACTTGATGGTTGCAAACCTTATAGTGAGGTACCTAAAGGGTGTAGTTGAGTATGGGCTCAAGTATGATATGAATCAGAAGATTAACCTCGAGGGTTATGTGGATTTGTATTAGGCAAGCAGTGCCATTGATAGGAAGAGCACTTTGAGGTGCTACTTCAGTATTTGATCAGGTGTGATCTCTTGGTTTGGTAGGATGGAGTCCTGCATGGCACTGAGTACAGTCGAGGAAAAAGATGTTTCCACTTGCGATTTGGGAGGTAGTATGTTTCTTTTGAAAACTACTATTTGATTTGATTGATCTGACTTGCATTTTGTTATGATGCAGAGAGGAGTAGTGAAGCTCCGGTTTGTGATCTAGATCGAGATCTCTCAAAAGAGGGAGTTCTAGCATATCCGGTGAGATAGGTTGTCTGAGCATAAATATTGGCAAAACTCATAGGTTGGTCAGAGATAAACGGTGTTGTAGGTTGTCCTCGGATGTAATCGGTCCTGGAGAAGCTTGCAGGTTATCCTTGGACGTAATAAGCCCTGATGTGATTCTATGCTAGAAATGGCCAGAGTGAAGTTTGAGTACTTCAGAGAGAAGCTTGATGTTCTCCAGATCGAGGTTCCTTCCAAAGGGAGGTGATGATTTCATGAGGCCTTTTGACATGGTGAGAGGATTGGTTCCTTCCATGGTCAGATATAAGTGATGTGCCCTTCTGACATGGTGAGAGGATTGGTTCCTTCCGTGGTTAGATATAAGAGTTATGACATGGTGAGAGGATTGGTTCCTTCCATTGTCAAATGTATGTGATGATCTCACATCCAGCATGAAAAAGGGCTGGCTCTATGAAGACACATCTAGTATGAAAAAGGACTAGCTCTGTGTAGATCCCACATCCAGCATGAAAAAGGGTTGGCTCTATGAAGACACATCTAGTATGAAAAAGGACTAGCTCTGTGTAGATTCCACATCCAGCATGAAAAAAGGTTGGCTTTGTGAAGACGCATCTAGTATGAAAAAGGAATATCTTTATGTAGATCCCACATCCAGCATGAAAAAGAGCTGGTTCTGTGAAGACACATCTAGTATGAAAAAGGACTAGCTTTGTGATGACACATCCAGTATGAAAAGGACTGGATCTATGTAGATCCCACATCTAGTATGAAAAAGGACTAGCTCTGTGATGACACATCCAATATGAAAAAGTACTCGCTCTGTGTAGATGCCACATGTAGTATGAAAAAGGACTAGGTATGCGATGATACATCTAGTATGAAAAAGGACTGCCTCTATAGATGTGCATCCAACATTAAAAAGGGATGGCTCTATTGATGAATACCTACATGGAGGCTAGGCCTACAGCTAGCATGAAAAAGGGATGGCTCTGTAGAACTTCCTATGACGAGAAGATTGAAGAGATAGCACCATTTGATTGAGATATTAGAAGCAGTAATGATGATGATGATTCAGTGATGATCCAGATCAACTAATGATCAAGACTTGATGATGATCCATTGATACTCTAGATCAAGTGATGATCCAGACTTGATGAAGATGACTTGAAATGAAAATGACTTGAAGACGAACATGACTTGACAATGAAGATGACTTGAAGATGAAGATGACTTGATGATGATCTAGATGATACAGAGAAAAAGACTTGTGCTGATAAATTGTGTCGAGAGAATACCTTCCTAGTTAAGAGGGAGTGTTGATGTATTTGTAACTTTGGAATGTATTCATGTGTATATCTTATGTTTTGTACCCCTATGTTTACTCCAGGAAGTATATATAATGTAATTGTGTCATGTCATACCCCAATGTTTCGATCGGGAGATTAAATAATGTAAACAAGTCATGTAAAGTCAGTGAGGTTAAACCTCCATTGTATGCCAAGGCAATAGTCCCCTCAATTGTGTCAAGGTTAACCCTCCCTGTTGATAGGAGGGAAAAGTCCCCGTAGTTGTCGGGGACTAGGGTTATTAGACTCTCCTAGAGATGTCGGCTCTAGTAAGTAATTGTTAAGTGGGGACGACATGTTAAAGTGGACATTAAGTAAATGAAAGAAAATAAATATAGAGTGGGTCTCTCTATTTATCAGAAAAACACTCACTCATTGGGGCGCATGAGTGAGAGAGGAGAAGCTCTCTCAAGTGTGTGTGAGAGAACAAGTTGTGGAGATCATATTTTCTATTTTTGGGTTTTATTGCTACCATTGGTGCTCATTCTATCTCTGAGGAAGTTGCAGGGTTTTCTCCTTTATGGTTTCCCCGAGGAAAATTATTTTTGTCTCTAGTCTCTTGTGATTATTGCTGTGCATGTTATTCTCTCAGATAAGATCCTAAGATCATATTGCTTAAATGATAAAAATGTAACAAGAATCAGTGGAAAGAAAAGAATGGAAGGATGCTATGATCAAAGAGTATCAATCAATCATGAAGAATGATGTTTGGGATGTTGTCCCAAGACTAGAAGGGAAGTCGATTGTAACTTCCAAATGGATCTACAAGATCAAGCATGCTGCAGATGGCAGCATAGAGAAATATAAAGCAAGATTCGTGGCTCATGGCTTCTCCCAAAAAGAAGGAATAGACTATGAATAAAATTTTGCACCTATAGCCAGATACACTTCCATTAGATGAGTACTTGCTCTGGCTGCAGTGATGAAATGGAAGATACACCATATGGACATCAAGACTGATTTCTTGAATGGTGTAGTAGAAGAGGAAGTGTATGTGGAGTAGCCACTCAGTTTTGAGACATGTGATAGGGAGTCTCATGTGTGTAGATTGAAGAAATCCTTGTATGGTTTGAAACAGGAACCTAGGACATGGTACAACAGAATTGATGGCTTTCTATCCAGTTTGGGCTTTACCAAAAGTAAAGCAGATTCCAACCTTTACTACAAGGTTGAAAAAGGTAACCCAATGATACTCCTACTGTATGTGGATGATTTGTTTTTAACGGGTATGGATGGGTTGATTGCTTATATGAAGAGGAAGCTTGCTGCCGAGTTTGAAATGAAAGGCTTAGGTATGATCCACTATTTTCTAGGCATGGAGGTGTGGCAGAATGCGGATGGAATCTTCCTCGGACAAGGGAAGTATGCAGTAGAGATCCTAAAGAGGTTTGGGATGATGGACTGCAAGGCCATAACCACACCTACGGAATAGAACCTAATGCTATTGAGTGATGCTTCATGAGAAGAGGTTGATGCTGCAATGTATCGTCAGATGATTGGGTCCTTGATGTACCCGACGAACACTAGACTAGATATTTGCTTTGCTATGAACACCTTGAGCCAATTCCTGACAAATCCGAGACATGTTCTCTTGATTGCTGCAAAGCATGTTCTGAGGTACCTGAAGGGTATAGTTGATTATGGGCTCAAGTATGAGGAGAATTAGAAGATTAACCTGGAGGGTTATGTTGATTCAGATTGCACAGGCACTGCCATCAATAGGAGGAGCACTTCAAGATGCTTCTTTAGTATGGGATCAGGTGTGATCTCCTGGTTTAGCAGGAAGCAGTCCTGTGTAGCACTAAGTACAGCTGAAGCAGAGTATGTCACAGCTTGTTCAACTAGTTGCAAGGCAGTGTGGTTGAGAAAGCTATTGTCTGACTTATTTGATCCCCAATTGGATGCTACTTATATATATTGTGACAACCAGAGTTGTATGAAGTTGTTGGAGAAATCGGTGTTCCATGACAAGTCGAAGCATACCGAGATCAAGTATCACTATATCAAGGATATGGTGAAGAGAGGAGCAGTGAATCTCCATTATGTTGTAACAGATAAATAGATAGCTGATGTGTTGACGAAGCCATTAGCCAAAGTGAAGTTTGAGTACTTCTGGTAGAAGCTTGGTGTTCTCTAGATCGAGGTTCCCTCCAGGGGTAAATGATGAGCCTGAGAGAGATTCTGACATGGTGAGAGGATTACGTTCCTTCCATGTTCAGATGTAAGGGCTAAGCCATTCTATCATGGTGAGAGGATTAGTTCCTTCCATGTCAGATGTGAGTGCTAAGCCATTCTAAGGTGACTGTAGGATTGGTTCCTGCATGATCAGATATAAGTGCTGAATGCCATTCTTGGAATGGAGGTACCTGGTCAGTTACCAGGAATATGCATCTTGGTGTTGAGATTCCATTCTCTGGGAGAATGGAGGCACCTGGTCAGTTACCAAGAATCCTCATTCTAGGACTGAGAGCCATTCTGGCGCGATGTGTTTACACATGGTCAGATGTAAGTGCAGTGCCCTTCCGATGCGGTGTGTTTGCACATGGTCGGATTTAAGAATTAGAGGAAATTTGAGGTCTAAAATGGGCCTCCTAAGGAAAATGATAAAATAATAGTTAAAATAATAAAATAATAGTTATTAATTTTGGAGGAAGAATGAAAAAAAAACTATTTTTTTGTTCGTATTTTTGACATATATTCCTATGCTTTTACTCAAATTTTGAGCAAGAGAGCTCATTGGATGCATAATTTAATTCCACATCCAATGAGTACCCACACTGCATACTTTTGATGGACCCTGCTACCCCCCAAAAAATAAATGCCTGAAAAAATGTGATGATGACATCATCATCACATTTTTTCAGGTATTTCTTATTTTTCGGGTAGAGGGTTCCGTCAAAAGTATGAAGTGTGGATAAAAATTGCCATGCGGAATTAAATTTTGCATCCAACGAGCTCTCCCGCCTGAAATTTGAGTAAAAACACGGGGAAATTTGTTGAAAATACGAACAAAAAAATTAGTTTTCTTTTATGACAAATATGTCAATTCAACCATTATGGTTGACCCATTTTATTGAGATTCTATTGGTTCTTGAATTCCAAATCACAAAATTTATTGTTGGCGCATTTTCTGATAAGGCCCATTTTAGACCCCAAATTTCCTCTAATGTGCAGTCCCCTTCCAACGCGGTGTGTTTGCACATGGTCAGATGTAAGTGCAGAGCCTTTCCAATGTGGTGTGTTTGCACATGGTCGGATGTAAGTGTAGGGCCTTTCTAATGTGGTGTGTTCGCACATGGTCGGATATAAGTGCTGAGCCATTCTGGCGTGATGTGTTTACACATGGTCAGATGTGAGTGCTGGGCCTTTCTAACAAGATGAGGTCAGATGTGAGTGCTGGGCCTTTCTAACAAGATGAGGTCAGATGTGAGTGCTTGGCATTCCTTTCTGACAAGATGAGGTGAGATGTAAGAGTTGTGCAGGCCATTCTGAGTTAGGTTCAGATATAAGCGCTGAAGAAGACCTACTTGAAGGCTAGGCCTACAACTAGCATTAAAAAGGGTTGGCTCTGTAGAACTTTCTGTGATGAGAAGAATTAAGAGATAACACCATTCTGAGATAGCACCGATGATGATGATCCATATTTGATGATGACACAGTGATGATGATCCAGTAGTGATGATCTAGATCAAGTGATGATCCAGATCCTGTGATGAAGAAGACTTGAAGATGAAGAAGACTTGAAGATGAACACAACTTGAAGATGAAGATGAATTGAATATGAAGATGATGAGATGATCCAGTCAATATAGAGAAGAAGACCAATGCTGAAAATTGTGTCGAAAGAATACCTTCCTAGTTAAGAGGGAGTGTTGATGTATTTGTAACTTCGAAATGTATTCACTTGTATATTTCATGTATTGTACCCGGATGTTTATTGTGGGAAGTATTTGTAATGTAATTGAGTCATGTCATGCCCTGATGTTCCCATCGGGAGGTTCTAGAATGTAAACAAGTCATGTCAAGTCATTGTGGTAACCCTCTTATAGTTCAAGGGTTAAATTCCCTGTAGTTGTGGGGCCCTAGGGTTATTAGACTCTCCTAGAGAAGTCGACCCTAGTGAGTTATTGGCAAGTTAGGAATTAGTATAAATAGAGAGTGAGCCTCTCTATTTATCACACACTCACTCACACTCAATTGTAGCGCATAACTCAGAGAGAAGAAGTTGTTGGGGCTAGAAAGAAAGAGGCTATTGCTGTCAGGAGATCATCTTACTGTTTTGGGGCTTTCCTTTTGGTGTTGATTCTATCTCTAAGGAAGTTGTGGGGTTTTCTCCTTTATGGTTTCCTCGAGGAAAATCTTTGTGTTCATTGTCTCATGTGTTTTATTGATGTGCTTGTTATTCTCTTAGTTAAGATCCTAAGTTAATGCTAGCTTAAATGATAAAAATCTAACAACATTGTGACATAACCCTTGATGAACATGACACTACAATGTAACCCTTGATGAATATCATAGTGCAACATAAGCCTTTATAAACACTAAATGTCACATTATTAATATCTTTCACCTTGGGTTGTGTCAACATATACCAAACACTCTAGTGAACCATGGATGAGATTGGACAACTTTTTATGGCTTTAGCTTGACCATAATCAAGGGTTATGTTGGATTATGACATTCATGAAGGCTTATGTTGGATTACAACAATCCTTCATTCTCATGTTGCATTATGTTGATGTTCCTTAATGGATTTTGTCGCATTATCAGATTCATTATAAGCTTTTTCAAGGTTTACACTTAGTTATGTTTGGTAAATTTATTAATGTTTTTGAAACACGATGTTCATGGAGGATTAAGTTGGATTACTACATTCCTCTTGAATGCCACATTGCAACAAAATAATTGGGACAGCAAAGGATGGTTTAATCCATAGACAATTAACTTATGTTGTTATTGAAACACACTATGATGTGTACACATTTTCAATTTCAAATATCATTACATTAGTTGCTTCGTCATTTCATTTGGAATTATGTATGATATGTGACATAACCCTTTATGAAATGTCCTCTCTCTCTCTCTCTCTCTCTCTCTCTCTCTCTCTAT
>LPNX010154231.1:220060-246553 GCA_001517045.1 Pseudotsuga menziesii
TAGTAATAATTAAAAATAAAAATACATATTTATGTATTGAAAATAACAATATCCATATTAATGTTTGAAAAAAACAATAAGGAAAAGGGTTTTTACTTAAATCAAATTATAACCCGGTAGTAAATGTATACATTTATTGTTCTTTCATATAATATTGCTTTAGATGGAAAGATTTATAGATTTAAAATGAAAAGGAAATATAAAAACATATCTGTGATTCAAGGTTACTTATATAAAATTATACCTCAATAGTGTTTACGTCCATTGTTGTTTCATAGAATATTGTTTTAAATGGAGAAATTTACAAATTTAAAAAGAAAATACAGTATAAAAACTTATGTCCGATGCCATGTGACATAAATGATATCAAAATAAATTTGTTATTTTTAAATACATTAAAATAATATGAATATGAATATGGTTATATCATGTAAACAACATAAATGTCTCACTTAATTATTGTTTCAAAAAGGTGTTATTGGTGAAGCTAAGAAGGTAAATATTTAACTCTAAATTAACTTATTAATTATTAATATATATAGTTAGATATTACAATTGAGAAAATAATAACAAAACGAAGTAGAATTGAAGGCTAAAAAATGTAATACCCTGGTTTTGACCCCGTTTGCATTAAAAGGTATATGATGTGATATTGTAATTAATCATGGCATGGAGTTGAAGGCAAAGGATCCACCATTAATTAGCATTTTATGTTTCGACGATTGGAAGTGATGTCGATGGTATTTTGTGCTATCCATGCATGTTAAAATGTTGGACATCATGTGTGTATGAAAAATTAATCAAAAACCTACAACCAACTATGTTGATGGAATGATAATGAAAAGGGCATGATATCCTAAGGTTAATGGGGGGGATTGTCTAACCCATAGGAGCCATTAGGGGGATAGCCATGTGTCAAGAGGTGAACCCATCTATATTTCAACCATCCTTTTTGTCTTACTCACCCCTTTCCCCCCCTTGTCTCATCTATCAACCAAATTAATTCAGCAGGAGTTGATTGGGGGCA
Source organism: Pseudotsuga menziesii (assembly GCA_001517045.1). NCBI lineage: Eukaryota > Viridiplantae > Streptophyta > Pinopsida > Pinales > Pinaceae > Pseudotsuga > Pseudotsuga menziesii. Next base: position 221,088 of record LPNX010154231.1, read on the forward strand.
GTTATTGCCTTGGGAAGACATCTGCATGGATAGTGTCAGTCTGGCAAGGCTTTCAGCTCCTGACCACATGCAAGCCCAGAGGAGATGTCCTTCATTTTCCCTCATGGGGGAGCAGAAGACCCGCATTCCATCCTCACACAGGAACTGAAGACCCGCATTCCATCCTCACGGAGGAGCTGAAGACCCGCATTCCAGCCTCATGCAGGAGCTGAAGACCTGCATTCCATCCTCTTGCAGGAGCTGAAGACCCGCATTCCATCCTCACGTAGGAGATGAAGACCCACATTCCATCCTCATGTGGGAGCTATTTTGTTTTCATCACGTGCAGGTAGACATTCATGATTATTTTTCCTTCACGCCTAGCTCTGTTCTTTTGATTGTTTTGTTCTGTGTCTTACCCCCTTCACGATAGAGGTTGTGTTCTTCCCTCTACGTAGGTTGAGAGGTCATGGTTATCTTCTTCATGTATTTGGGTTTGTTGTGAGTTGTTGTTGAATCGTTCTGGCCACGTTAGGGCCATAAACAAATCTTGAAGTCGAGTTGCTTAGTCAGATCTATGCTATTTAATTGCCATACCCAATTTGGTTGCGGTGGTGTTCCCTCAAACCCCAGAGCTTGTGAACTATTGTGTATTTTGTAGTTGTTGGTCTTGGGATGTTTGGAAGTGGAAATGGAGCCTAAGAGGGCTTGATAAGCCTAGTGGTGTAGGTTTCCATAGCTCCTTAGTGAGTCGACTAGCTTAGCATCCTGTTTCCCCAGTTTCTTGAATAACTTGTTAAACCCATTGTGTTGCCTCGGCTGAGTTGTGTACCTTTGGTTACGTGTGAGTCGGCTATCTTCCCCTTAATCCTTGTGGAATCATGCCTAGCTCGAGGGTGGCAATGTTGCTGAGAGATTAAGGAGCACACTGGCCTATGGTTGGGTGGAACGTGCATCGACATAGCTGGTTGCGAGGAGCTTCATTCAAAGATAAGTATTCTTGTCTATTTCATCTCTGCAATTGTATTTATTGTTTAATGAATTACAATGAACATGCCAAATGCTTGAATGTATCGTTTTTCTTCCGCTGAATGGTAATGATGTATCCATGTTTTACTTTCAAAGCATTTCAGTTTTTAAGTATATGTTCATGGGGCTAGTTGCTCGGGTTAGATCGTATTGTGGTAGCGTCCTCTTCGTCGGTCGAGGATATTACAAAAAATATAAAAAATCATGGCATTTAATCTACATACCAAACTAACCACATTATTATTTTTTAAATTAAGTAATTAACATAACTACTTATATATATATATATATATATATATATATATATATATATGAGATTGTAATTATAATATCATTTTTACTATTTTATTAATGGTTATATACTAATATTGACTACTATTTAATATCATTGTTGATAATGGTTAAATATAGTTAATGGTTGAAGAAGTTTTACCATAGTTTACCATGGCCTACTTTTGTTTTATCATGCTTGAATTTAATTATTGAATTTAATAATCATGGATGACTTAGGTTATCTATTATTGAAATAGGTTGAGGGTGATTCCACGGACCTGGGTAACACTTTTTGGCAAGGGCATTTCGGCAAAAACAGAAAAATGCACCTCGGTCGAGGTCTTGTTAAGCCCTCGACCGAGGTATTTAAATACCTCTATCGAGGTATTTGAATACCTCGACCGAGGTATTGCGGGCTTTAAAAACCCTCGACCGAGGTATTTAAATACCTCGGTCGAGGTTCATACCTCGGTCGAGGGCTTAAAAAAACAGACTTAGCCCCCATTCAAACAAATGGAAAATTTCCTGTGCCTTGCAGAGGTGTAAACCCTGCCATTCCTAGCACATAACTGAGCGGAGTTGATACCGATAGATTCACCAACGAATCTTCTATCCATTGACGTATCATACATGCATTTTGGCATTCATATGATATTTATTTTTTAATTACTTCTAAAACTTATACTTAGAAAACCACACTGCAACTTCGAAGCAGCTCAAAGAAAAATCCGCAGAGTTAAAAATACACAGCCAAAAAATTCTTAAAAATGTACACATCACATATCGACGTGTCATCTTCAAAAGGGTATCTTTGGTTTTTCTATTTTTGAAAAAATAGAAAAAATTCCTTTACATGGACAAATATGTGTTTAAAACGATGCTGAAATCGAATGTGGTCACTTTCGAAAAATAATAAATAATTGTATAATGCGAAAAAAATTAACAAAAAAATATGCACATCACACTGCATTTTATGTAGATCATGCTCATATATTTATTTTTTTAAAATTATTAATGCAAGATTGAATTACTCTACGTGGACACGAGCCACTTATTAGCTTCTTCAAATTTTTAAGGTCACACAGTTCATTAAATGCAAAAATTCACACATTAAATGACATCGGAATATTTTTTTAAAAATATCACTATGAAGCCAACATAATATTCTACAATTTGTTTTTTTACTGCAAGTCAAAATTCACATGGCATATATGCGTTTTCAGGGCTTCTCTCTAGTACATGAGTAAAAAATCAGGTTTTCATCGCCAAATTTGGCCAAAAAGTGTTACCCATCTTCATGGAATCACCCTTGACTTAATACTTTCTAACCATTTAAATAAATAAACTTAATACTTTCCAACCATCTAGCATAACCCTATATATAGGTGAAAATAAAATCATTCAAAAATAAATATCTATATATCTACGGATGCATTTTCGAATTGATAGAAAGCATATACATAAATATATACTTTTTAAAATTTAAAATTATTTTAAAAAATTAACATTTTATGAGGTAATCTCTTATTTCATGGTATTGTTGTACCCTTGACGGAGCTTCCCCTCATAGCCGGTTCGTAGCTTGATGGAGCTTCCTCTAATCACTCCTCTCCCTCTCGTCGAGCCACTTTGAGTTATCCTTTGTTTTCTTAATACAATTGCAAAATCTATGTAGTGTTATGAAATTTAAAGCTAAATCATTGAAAGCTGATATAGAGAATAGTTAATTGCACCACATGTTTTAATGATTTTCATTATAACTTGAACATTTATATAAAAATAGTCTCCAAAATAGTACAATAATTTTCTTCAAATTTCTTTTCTATGAGAAAGCTACATAAAAATGTTAAAACACGTGTAAACAAAGAAAGCTAGATGAAAATGCCAACACATGTGAAATGTTTACAGAAAGTAAAAATGATAATAAGTGAAGTGGAATGACACAATAACGAAATTATGTAAAGGTAACCATCAGTAAGATCAAATCATTCAGATCATATCATTAGGATCAGCTGCATTTCTCTTTGATGATGGTATTTATACCTTGTAATTTTTTTTTTTAAATCAAAAGGAGGACTTCAAATGGGTGTTTAAGCTCGATTCCATAATTATTTAACCTTTAGACTTCCTCGTTATCTTCTGTTCTACTTCAACGAGCGAAATCTTCCTCAGTCGTTGGATCTCAGACAACTTCAATTTACAACGGAATCGACGCTGAATAGGATTTTTTGAAGAGAGGATTCCACATCCATATAGTCATGTTATTCTGCTCTCATATTCTCTTACTAGAATTTTTCTAGAGTGTCACACATTAGAGGAAATTTCAACTATGAATGGGCCTTTTAATTATAAATCAAATTCCATGTCATCATGTGTTAGCCAACAAAATTGATTTAAATTTTAACTACCGTATAGGTATTAAACATTTTTTTAATATAAATTTGGGGATAGGTATCATAAAAAAAACTACTTTCTTTGTTTGTATTTTCGACATATTCGTGGTTTTTACTCAAATTTGGATCGGAAGAGCTCATTGGATGCAGAATTAAATTCTGCATCCAACGAGTACCCACTCGGCATACTTTTGACGGACTCGCCTACCCCAAAAACAAGAAATACCACGTTTTTAGGTATTTCTTGTTTTTGGTCACGTTTTTTAGGTATTTCTTGTGTTTGGGGTAGTCATCATCACGTTTTTTAGGTATTTCTTGTTTTTTGGGTAGGCGGGTCCGTCAAAAGTATGCCGAGTGGGTACTCATTGGATGCGGAATTTAATTCTGCATCCAACGATTACTGATTGAAATTTGAGTAAAAACAAGGGGATATATGTCCAAAATACGAACAAAAAAGTAGTTTTTTCTTTTTTTTCCTTCAAAATTAATACATATTATTTTATTATTTTAACTATTATTTTATTAATTTTTTAGTAGGCCCATTTTGAGTTGAAATTTCCTCTAATGTCTGATATGGATCAAGATATGAACCCTTTGCTCTTCCACTATGTCTTTTCTTTAACAATTCACCTGGCCTTATGATTCGTAATTGCGGTGGTGGCGAATAGGACAGTCTCTTTAACCTGATGATGAATATACTCGACCATGAGATTATGTTTGGCATGTCAAATCTTAAATCAAGAATGCAAAACAGTTACATAAGATGCCGCGAATAAATAAATCGACAGGAGTTTCAATAGGTGCAGATCAACCACTAACTATTTCAACAGATGTAAACAATAGATATTCATCAGTTCAACCTCCACACTCCACCATGAGAGAGAACGTCAGTCAACCACATTAACCGGTAATGAATTCCAACTGCCTAGACCTTGGCAAGCTGATGTAAGAAATGTCTACTGATGGCTGCCACGCAAAGGCCATACATCTGATTAATTCAGCTAACACAAAGTTAGTTAAAGATAGAGATACCTTACTTGAATATACAGCGACTATAAGAAAAATCCTAGCTGTACATTTTTCGGTTGTACATGAATCTTGCTAATCCGCTAGGCAATGTCCAATTCCAAAATATAATAATTATTATATATATGAACGTAATTAACAACAACCATATTAATTTTACTAATGTGTATAAATATGTTGATAGGCCTAAATTTAGGCACATACTTTTTATATTAATTTGTTTTCCTATAATATGTGCTTAAATTTATGGATGTTGACCATACTTAGACACATTAATAAAATCTATGTGGTTGTTGCTAGTATAGGGTAGGCACATAGACATATCTCCAAAGTATTAATAAAAATAATATTGTTTAATTAGTTATAGTATGAAACTTAATTAAACAATACTATCATTTAATAAACCAACCTAAACAACTTTAATGAGATGATATTATTCAATTAATTATTTAGAATGCCATTTAATTATATTGTTATATTTTAATTATTAAGTTATAATGTTAATAAATCAACATGTTATGTTATTTAATTAAATTATTATATTCAAAAGAATAATAAAATATTATTATTTAATTATTTATAATATAATTAAAAATAATCTAATTCAATTTAATATTTCAAAAATAATTTAATAATTAATTAAAAAATGCTCCTAAAATTGTAATATTATATTAAAATTTTCAAGCTACATCCAATGGACATATTAAAATTTAGTTATAGTAATGATGGTACATATGAATATTAAATCTAAACAATTAAATATGCTTATAACATTGATAAAGTAATATTGTTTATTTAATTATTTGTATAATAATTAATCTTAGAATTTAATTTTATTTTATTATATGATAAATCCAATATTCAAAATTGGTTTATAAAAATATTATTGTTTAATTAATTTTTATCTTAGTATACAAATTGTTGATACAGATTTTTAGATAGATATACTAAATAAGAAAGTATAATTTAATCCAAATTATTATTATTTAATTACGTTATTTTAATTATATATAATAAGCATATATTAAGTTAAAAAATAATGACAATAATTTTCTTAAAAATAATGATGATACATATGGATATTTAAAACCAAAGCATTAAATATCTTGAATGTTTCTCAAGGTTTTAGTTATGTTTTCTACATTCCTTAATGGTTTTGTCGCATTACCACATTCATCAAGTGCTATGTTTGGTTATGACGTTCATCCATTATTAGGCTGGATTATAGCATTCCTTCATGGTCGTGTAACATTATGGCTAGGTTCCTTCATGGATTTTATCGCATTATGGGATTCATTGTAATGTTATTCAAGGTTTGGGTTTAGTTATGTTTGGGATGGTTTTTTCACATTGCGGCATTCATCAATGGCTATGTCAGATTACGATGTTCATCAAGGGTTATGCTGGATTATGACATTTCTCTATTGTTATGATCTATTATGGTTATGTTTCTTAATGGATTTTTTTTTCATTATGGGATTCACTATAAAGTTTTGTAATTGTAGGGTTTATGATTGGAATCATTTTGTTGCATATTGGCATTCCATAATGCCAATTTGCATATTGGCATTATGGTTATGTTCCTTAATGGACTTTGTCATGTTGTGGGATTAATTATAAGGTTTTGCAAGGGTTGGGTTTAGTTCTATTTGGTACATTCCTTAATGGTTTTATAGCATTGTAAAATTCTAAAGGGTCATGTTGGATTACGACGTTCATCGAGGATTATGTTGTATTATCACATTCTTCATGATTATGTTATATTATGTTATTTAATGTATTTTGATGCATTATGAGATTCATTATAAGGTTTTGCAAGGGTTGGGTTTAGTTATGTTTGTAATGGTTTTGTCGCATTGCAACATTCATCAAGAGCTATGTTGTATTATGACATTAATTAAGGCTTATGTTGGATTGCGACATTCCTCCATGTTCATGTTGCATTACGGTTATCTTCATTTTTGTATTTTGTCTCATTATGAGATTCATTATACGGTTTTGTAATGGTTGGGTTTAGTTATGTATGGAACATTTCTTAATGGCTTTGTCACATTACGGAATTCATCAAGGGTTACGTTGGATTACGATGCTCATCGAGGCTTATGTTGGATTGTGACATTCATTCATGGTTTTTTTATATTATGGTTATGTTCCTTAATGGATTTTGTCACATTATAATATTCATTATAAAACTTTACAAGGGTTTGGTTTAGTTATGTTTCGAATGGTTTTGTCTTATTGCAACATTGATCAAGGGTTATGTTGGGTTCCAACATTCCTTATGTTTGACTATAGTGAGCCACATGGCCATAATTCACAATGCAACATGAAATTTTAAAAACATCGAATGTCCCATTATTATGCATCACATATTCGACATTGTTGTAATATGGTCATAACCCTTGATCGAGTTCACAATGTGATAAAAACCTTGATGAACATTGAATGTAATGTAACCCTTGATAAACATCAAAATGAGACATAACCCTTGATAATTGCTCAATGTCAAATTATTAATGTGTTACATATTTGGTTGTCACAACATATACTTGACAATGTAGCGAACCGTGGAAGAGTTTATTCAACCATGTTTCACTTTAGTTTCATAATAGTCAACCATGGTTGAATCTAGTGATTCATGTTTGACTTTATTATGCGTCACATATTGACCATTCTTGAAATGTGGGATAACCCTTAACCCTGCCACGATGTGAAATAACCCTTGATGAATGTTAAATAGAATGTAACCCTTGATAAAAAATGACAATGCAACATAACACTTTATGAATGTCGAATCATGTATGACTTAACTATGCATCAGATCTTGGGAATTTTTGCAATGCCACATAACCCTTGACCCTTGTAACAATGTGAAATAACTCTCGATGAACATCGAATGCAACATAACCCTGGATAAACATCATAATCAAACATACATTTGATGGATGCATAATGTCACATTATTAATGTGTTTCATAGTTGGTTATGTCAGCATATACTGTACATTGTAGTGAACCATGGCAAACATTGTTCAACCAAGTTTCACTTTAGTTTGACAATCGTCAACCACGTTTGACTTTATAGAGTCATGTAACTTGACTTTATTATGAGTCACATTTTGGGCATTATTGCAATGTAGCATAACCCTGAACGCATTTCATAATGTGAAATAACCCTTTATGAACGGTGAATGCAATGTAACCCTCTATAAAAAGCACAATGCATCATGACCCTTAAGCAAGCATTCATGTTTGACTTAATTATTCATCACATCAAAATGCGCACAACCCTTGATGAATGCCAAATGTCACAATAGCTGGATATTTTGTTTTGTTGGCATATAGGAAACATTGTAGCGAACCATGGTTGACTTTGGTTTCACTTTAGTTTGACAATATTAGTGAACCACATGGTCATATTACATAATGAAACCTGAATTTTTTTAACATCGAATGTCACTTTATTAATGTGTCGCATATTTGGTTGTGTTGTCATATGATGAAATCTATAGTGAACCATGGCCATCTTTGATCAACCATGTTTCTATTTAGTTTGACAGTAGTCAACAACCCCTTTTACCTATAGGACCCCTTTCACCCATAGGACCTACAAGACCAATGACTTTAATCTTTTCTCTCTGTCAAGGTATATTGTGACATATATTTTTATCATCATTGTATAATCATGAGTAAATAACAAAGATACATACAAAAAAGTACTTCTATAATAAATTCAAACACAATTTCCATATTTTTCAACTTTAACATTGCACTGGTCACTATGTTAAAGTTGGTCTTTGAGATGAGTTATCAATTGCAATGTACGGAACATAAATTGTAACAAAATTATGTCTAGTTAATAATAAGAGGGGGATTTCACAATAAGTGTGATATTATTTGAATATTTTATATAAAAAATAACACATCAATCGATTTGATCCTCAATTTCATTAAGAAAATCTATGTATAAGTTGATCAAACTTATCATAATTGTCGACAAAAACAAAATTATTCAAGACTTTTTACTAAAAGAGATTAGTATTGTATGTTCATAATAGTCAAATGAGGTCTCTCTTCATAAAATTTTAAAGTCATAAATCCATTATTCACTTTAAGAAAAACCATCAAGCAATCTATACAAACCATTTCTAGACACTTTGTAGCATTTCTAATGGTGGATAAAACTAGCCATAAAACTAGTTAGACCTCTCATATGCTGATGGTTGATTTGGTAAAGGTATATTTTAAGGCTTATGTCCTAAACATAGCTTTCAAGGCTTGAGGTCCATGAACAAGGCATTGAACTTGCACATAAGACCTTCACATGTGATATTTTTCATCTAAGAGAGAATATGCAGTAGATTAGAATTTTCTTAGCACTAGAAACATATCTGTAGACATGGTTGACAAAGGAAATCTATTCCTTAGGCCCTAAAGGAATCCTATAGACATATAAGTCCAAGAACAACACCCCGAACAAACACACATGATCTCTTAAGGGTATACTCAACCTATAAGTTGGGATATGGCCATGATTAGGATTTTCTTAGCATTAGATATGGAGGATAAGGTTTTAATAATGGTTGGTACATAAAGCTTTAATTTTAGGTTGTAAACCAGATTTTAGGGCTCAAGGTCCATGAACAACACCTTGAATCACCATAGATGAGCTCTCGTGTTGATAGTTTTGTTTTGAATGGGGATATGGGAACCATTAGGGGTTTCTAATACTATGTATGTGTATTAGGACCTTAGACACAATAAGGGAGGAAACCTAGGCCTTAGCCCCTAGAAGATGCTTCTATCCATCTAGAGAAAAGAACGATGTGTTGAAAAACCTCATTGTATCCTTCCATGGTTTTATCTACCTTGAAATGGGGATACTAGTGCCATTAGAACATTTTTAGTAATAAGTACAGATATTAGGCCCCTTCACATGGGTGGGGGGGGACGCTTGGTCCTTAGCCCTTAAAGGAAATTGTTAACCATTTAGGATGCTCTGATTCATGATTTTCAGTCAAGTGATCCTGAGTCCCAACCATCGCATTACCATTTTTATCAAGCATGCTCGATATCCCATATTCCTTGTTTTATGTAGAAATCATGGTGAATGCACCACCTCATAGCTATTAGGATATATGATGATGATTCATGATTGATTCCCTATTTTTGTAACCAAATTAGGCTATGTTTCGAGGTTAGTATCGAGAGCCATAACACTATAAATGTAACCTCTTTGGAGTAAAAAAAGGGGTTGATTTGACTTTCATTTGTGCAGGCTCTGTGCTCAGATTGTAGCTCCGTAAACTTTCTTGGAAGAGATAATGAAAATGTTTCTCTAATTTTATGAGATTCATCACGGTGTTTATGTTCAGTATTTGTTTCCTGTATGCATAATTTTTATATATGTAATTTTCTGCCAATACATTTCTACATTGGTATGCAAGGAATTCGTCTAATGCTCCTACATAAGAAATCATGTTTGTTATGTGCTATGATAGGTGTGATAAAATTCATATGTTTCTAGACGCTTTTTTTCCAGTTATTATTCTCTATTATACTTATGCTAAAGGTGTTCCAAGAGATTCATCCATCGATGGGTGCTTCTTTTATCACTAGAATCTTTCCTCATTTCTGTCTTCCATCACTTCAATATAATTTGACTGATTGTAACACCCACTTTGCCTCAGATTACAAAGGGAAAATCATGGTTTATTATTTATTGTAATATCCTTGAATGATTCAAAATGTGACTCCTTTTCCCAATGGTTTTTTTATACTTGTATTTCTTACAATATTTTAATTTACAACCAAGTCTGTTCCACCAGAAATATAGCCTTTTGTGAGCTAGCTAAAGCCACATGTATATGTGAATGACCTTGTGACAAGACAGAGACTGCTCTGACTGTATAGGCTAGAATGAAGTCTAAAGGTTGGTTTGAAATGGTTACCCTTATGACTTCCTACCATAACCATAGGAAAATTACAGGGTTCTAACATCTTGGCGTCATTTTCGAGGAACAAATTGTTATTATCACTGAGGAACAAGCTTTTTAAATATTTGAAAAAGTCCAAAAAAAAAATCAAAAAACCAAAAAGTTGGACAAGGAAAGATGTTATCTTTGGCAGTTGTTGAGTCATGTCGCCTTCAAATAGAGCACTGTATATCACATTCATTGGTTGGGTTTATAGTTTGACTTTAGGAGCTGTACTCGTTTATTTGAGTTTATCTCCAATGACCGGTTAAGCTTCCAATCCCCATGGAGGCTCTGTCGATGCCTCCTGTGTCGTACAGATGTCCCAGTTTTGTATATCGAGTCTATGCTGCCTTTATTCAGTCACCATTCGCTGTTATGCTCTTGTTCGAAGGAAGTTGAAACCTGAGTTGGCCATTCCTCAGTTATCTTGACTTTGCATGTTGGCCATTCCTGGTACAATTACTGGTTCGTGCATGTCACATACCCCAATTTTGTAAAATTATGTAAATTGTTTTATTATATTTCAGAGACATTATGTTAAACTTAATCCTAAGTAGGGATTGATGACTCAGCAGAGTCAACAGTAATAGAGTGTAATTCAGAATATTTTATTATTAATAAATAAATTATGGAGACAACAGCATGGGAAAGCTGTTAAAAGAGGTTACTGGTCAAACTGGTGGATGGAACTAGGTGGAAAGGCAAAAGACAAGTGGCAGAATCCTCAAACACTTCCTAAGTTGCAGGTGGCAACTTCCCTATATTTGGGGTCATGATTCCCCAAGAAAGTGGAATCAGAGCAGGTGGCTCATTAAATGACAGTTAACCTAACAAAGACCTAGGCAATCTTTTAAAAGTACTCAATGAAGAGGGCTGAGGCTGCTCAGTTATTCCAGAGAGAATTCATTTAGGTGAATGTTATTCAGGAAATCCATTGAGGAAGAAGGGAAATACAGTAAGGAAGTTGTTTTAGGAGGATTGTTGCAGTAACTTGATTTCATTACAGCTTTTTGGCTGAGAGAATTGACTGATAGTTCTGAGTTCATACTGAGTTTCGAAGACTGGTATCTGACTTTGCTTCACCTAGTTCCAACCAGGGAGACCAGAGCAAGCTCGGGGGTCCTGAGAAGTCACTGTCTGAGCGCTCTCCAGGAGTTGGTAGGGAGGAACAACCTCCCATTGCTGTTGTTGTCTAAAGCTTAAACAGGTTCTGTCACTTATTTCTTTATGTTTACTGAGTATGAATGAATGCATGTATGTTTATTTTATATGTCTGAGGAGTTAGTTAGTTTCAGTAAATTTAGTATCTCAGAATATCAATAGTTAAATTTGTTATTAGTTACTGTGTTTTTCCACATCTGGTATCACTAGATCATACTCCAGCATAGTACCTCGGTATTGTGAAGTAATATTCTTCTGAACCGAGTTTTTCTATTTTATTTCTAGTAACTACTAATATCTTACAAATGCATATGATATTTTCTCATAAGTCTTAAAACCACCTTCTATTATTGTATTTTTTTTGTTTCAGTAAATTCTACTGTAAAGGGAAGATAGTAGAAGTTAGATTAGAATTTATACTATTACTATAAAGTTTTCTTCTTGGTGTTCGGATTCTTTTACTTCAAGAAGTTAACTCAAGCAAGAACAAGTTACAGAAATAATATTCTTTTATTTATCGAATACCAGCATGGTAATATTTGTACTTATAGTATATTTGTAAATAAACATTTTAATTAAGAGAATAAACTATTTACAGTAGAATGTAAATAGTATAGTAAACTACAGAAGAATCAAATATAAATACTATTTTCAAGTAATATAAAAAAAACTAAGGAATTAATATCAAAGCTACAGAAATGTCAGAAAGATAATATAAACATTATAGTAATAGTAAGGTATTCTTTTACATTTTGCTATTTAACTTTAAGTAGAATTTTATTACTATAATATTCTCCAGAATCGAACTTACTACCCGAACTGCAAATAGTTAACAGTTCCTAATTTTAATTCTTTGAAGGGTATAACTGTGTAGCAGTAAATACCTGCCCTCATTCATACGGAGAATTGAATATAGCAATAAAGGTAAGAACATTACTTTGATTTAGTAAAATACTATGTGTTATTACCGACATTTTATGGTAAACTATTTATGCATTTAGGAAGGACTTTGTTATTCTTAATATAGAGGGTATTCTGGTACCCTGTAAGTAAATTTTGAAATATTTAAACTATAAAAAAATTAAGTTACTTATTATCTAAGTTATAAGTGAAAAAATTTACTGACTGTATCAAGATAGGTAAATAAATAAAATATATATAACCCTATATTATTATCAGAGCACAAACTATAAAACATATACAATTTTCTTATTAATAAGAAGATTAAAATTATAAACTGATAATAACACATAATTTTCAGTATACAATCAAATGTTTATCTATACAGAAATAAAAGATATAAGTACAGGATGCTTGGCAGTCGAGCTTAAGGGTTTTTAAAACCTCATCAGTAACCCTAATGTGACACATGTCTTCTTAACTTAAATTTATTTAAAAGAAGTAAAAATAGTATTGTATTTTTCACCGTCATCTAGGGTTAAACCCTATGAGTCCCATTCATTTTACAAGTAAGTTAATCATTGGTAAAACTAATAGTTTTCCACTTACAGTTATGTTTAAAAGAATAGCAACTAAACACAATAAGCATTCGAAACACATATAACGTAAACAAGGAAAGAATGCAGAAGAAATTACAGTAACCATTTATGGGTATAATAACCCAGGGTAAACACCCAAACCTGTACATTAAACACGAGGGTTTTGACTGCAAGTAAAAGCCAGTGTAGTAGTAATACTCACGGTAGTAACAAAACTTGTTTGAAGGCTTATAGCCTGTCTTTGTTTCTTTTATATAAACATAGCAATAATTACAAACAAGTTACAATCACGGTCGAAGCCGGAAGGCTCTGCATAAGAGCTAGGGTATAAACCCTGATTCATAATATTAAAAACAAACAACTAAAAACCTTGAAGGATAAACAGAGTCGTAACGACCAAACCATCACATTCCTCTAAAGACTCACACAAGGTCAACAAGCCATGGAGAGACCAGGGCTTACCATGGCCGTAGTGCCATAACCTTCATTTCTCTGTAAGCCGAGAGAAGTAGCAGGTTCTCCTGCAAAACCATTATAGCCAACGGTTAAGCTATTGTTGAATGCAAAGTAAATATATTACTTTTATACTGTTTACTGTAATAAAAAGAAAAGAAAAAATGTATTGGTTACCTTATCAGTCGATAACTCCCATATACAATGCCGTGGCCAGCTTGAAATTGGAGCCTGCCAATCGATGGCAAGGGAAGCGAGTGTCACTCTCAACCACTGTTAGCAAGAAAAAGAAACCCCCAACAAAACGATGGACAGGGTAAAAACCCTACGACTGTAACTCTTACCTAACAAATTATCACACAGCCAGCAGACAGTATCAGCTACGCTACGCTGAAGGAAGATTAATTTTCATGGAGACAGAGAAAGGTAGGACTGTCACAAACCGGAGTCAAGCCAAATAACGGCGGTATTGCAGAGAAAAGCAGCAAGTATTTACACTCTAATGCCCCTCACAACGCAACAGCTGAGCTCACGAGGAGTTGAAGCAGTAGGAGGCCCAATGGCGGACAACACAACAGTAACATGGTCCAAAAGGGTTTGCAGAGCGACCAAAGGCCCGAGAGCAAAGGAAGAATGGCAAATTTTAGGGTTAAGTCAAAATTATATAGCGCCAATGCATGGCCAAGGAGTGACCACATCAGTACAATAATACTTTGCATGCGAGTGGGTCAAAGTCTAATGTTCTACAACGAAGATTGCTAATCATTTGTTTTCCAAACAATTCATTGCATAGATATTCCATATGGTCGCTACCCTATGATATTACCTGCATTATAAATTCATAACAACAACTTTAGAGCAATGCATGTTAATACTATGCATTACAAATAATAAGATATGCAATATAAACTTTAAGACTATGCTATTTCAATATTAACCTTTGCATTGTAAATATTAAACTCCACATTATAATATTGGATCAAGATTAAGTCTTGAGGTAATTACACAAAGAGGATTTGATTTTAAATATAAAAGTTATAAAGATATGGGTATAATGTTAAGTCATGACTATTCATAAAACTTACCATTATATTGCCATTTACCGTAGTCTCAAGTGAAGACAATAGATATATCATTTCCTTAAGTCTATAAATTAATAGAGTAATGTTAAGTATAGTTGTTACAATGCTACAACTTTAATGCCTATTGTTTTAGCCTTGCATAGATGGTAAAAGACTAGTCATTCTATGACTTTAACTTATATAAACCCAGCTTTATAATCCACTATTTTGGATTGAGATTACTCCAGTTCGTTTGGACTCATCATTGCTAATGTATATACAATCTCTTAAATTGTCTTAAATTCTTTATGATAATAATTAGATCTTTATTATCCTTCATGCTCAAAGAGTTACAAGGTTTGGTAAGTGAACATATGTGTTTGGAAGTTTACGAAAATTTTTATAACCATTCCTGTGGTAGTATAGTCTGGAAAATCATAAATGAGTTAATCATGATAATCTAGGACTAATTCTAAAGGTGCTTTAGGTGTTATTCAATTGTCATCATGGAAATAGAAGTAGTTTTCCAATCAATGTAAATCTTTAAATGTTAAGAGAAGACATGTATCAGATAGTAAATCTTGTAATTTCTGGATGTAATAAAAGTATATAGATCAATATTATTAACTCTAGATCCTTTACATTGGTAGATGTAAGTCAAAACATATTTTAATTTTAAACTTTGCATGATGCAGTAACAACGGTTGGTCTGAATGTGATAACCCGGTTTAATTTACTGTGCAAGATAAGATTTATTATTCACTTCCATGGATGCATTACAGTAAACTCATCAAATGATTCAATACTTCATAGAAATTCTTAATTCTGGTATTATAAAGGAAAATAGCTATCCTTTCTCTAGTAAATTTCAGTTTCCTATCAGTAAGATCTTAAGAAGAATTATAGGAAAAGCTTTACCTTTAAAAAAGATTGATAAACTGGCTAGCATGCATATACTTTTACTGAATGATTTTGGTATAGCAAATTGTTATCTACTACTTTAAAGATTGTTAGCAGCGACCCGAACATTACCTGTATACCTGTAATAGAAGGAAACTGATGCGTTAGCTCGAAAGCTAAGTAAGCCCAATCTTTCACGACAACCCACCTTGTGTCGCAAAACAGAAAGACAGTCAGTAACTGAAAAGAAACTGCTCTTAAAAATGAAGTATAATCAAAAGATCATTCAGTTACAATTCTAGTAACATAAACTAATCAAACAGTTAATGACTACATTTAATGTGATTATATGCTATTTTAAAGTTTTAAATTTTTCGAAATTTTTGGGGTTTTGATAGTGCACCTTATGATCGAGTCCTTCCACATCATACAACTTTGTCGAGTACCTCATGTTGGAAGATGGGGGATGCCTTAATGCCCTCCTTCCAACGGATTTCATCCCATCAACTTCAGATCATTTATTCTGGGATTGAAATCTAGAGTCATTTTTGAGTGCCTTGAGACTTGCAGGCATCAGTGGCAGGTTCTCTTGCCATCAACAGTCTTTGGAAATACATCAATGTCCCCTGATCGATGGATCCTCTCAATTGTTCAAGTTCAACACATTTATTCACACTTGTTAGTTTGCACTCCAGTACCTTAATTCCCATTTTCATTACCGGTGGGTGATCTCGTATTTGTTAACGGTATACATCAATGACCGATAATCAGATGATGGAATACTATGTTTAACCTGTACACCTCTATTCCCATAGTAGGACATGTACTCATAGCGGTTTGTGTAGAAGACCTTCCAGATTGGTGGCATCTCTTATATGCTACCTCCTTGATTGTGCCAATGTTCATGAGATTTCAGCTCTCGTGACTTGATTCTAGTATATGTCAGACATTTCTAGCCATTATGGAGATCTTGATCCATTATATATCTTCAGCCATTATGGAGATCATGGTCCTTCATATATCTTCATCATGGAGATTCTAATCTATGTATATTGTACGTGGCAATGACCACTTATGTGATATCTTGTATCATGCCTATTCATGGCCATTGTACTCTTATATATCTGGGACTGCTTATTTGCAGTATGTGCAGAGTTGTATCATTGTGTTATGTCGATTGGGTGGCTAGTCTTCCATTTGGGAACCTTCATCACTCTACTTCTGGGATGGACTTATAATGTATTTCGTCCATCGTATGACCCCTCTAACCTCACACATTAGGGGGCATTTGTTATAGCTGATTTTACCACTCCAGGTGAATCACACTTTTATGGCCTTCCCCTGTCCCTCTGCAAACTCCTTAGACCCCTTGGATCATTTTTTGTCCTTTGATGTTTCCTTAACCATCCCTAAAAAGATGTGAAAAATGATACACAACTTTTAAACCTATAATCGCACATATACGCGGGTTTGACCCCTAAAACTGCGTACATCAAGATGCATGCATAATCCAAATCCTTTTGGAGTTTTACTTGACATGGATCCGACTCACTTGACTCCTGGCCTTCCCTATGCCTTGAGATCACTCGGATTCGACCTTTCATTACCCCTTTGAAAAGCTATATAAGGAACTCTTTGATACATTGAAGGTATAAGAGAGAATTGAGAGCAAAGAAACTATAGTCCATTGTTGCCAGAACTTGTGCTTGAGTCTGGATCCCTTTGTCCCTTGGAGCACTTTGGTGTTCTTCCAAAGCTTGCCTTTTGCTTGTGAGCTTGCTATCGAGAGATGGAGGATTGAGGTGGTGGAGGCCCAATTGGGGGATTCAGTTTATTCGATTCGAAGACGTTCCGACAGAGGTTGTATCCATTGTAATCTCTGATTTTATATTAATAGAAATATCTTTTCCTATCCAGTAATGTATGTTTGAATGATTATTTTATCCATGGATGATTTCAAATGCTTATACATTGTTGATTATATATGCTAGAATAGATCTAACACCAATATATATAGTATGCTTGTCTTGTTTACTTGATTTTGAGGAAGTAATTTATCAATTCAAGCTAAAGTTGGAAAGCTCAATGGGGATCTACTTCAACCATCCAGAATAAGGTATGAGGTCTGATCCTTTAGTGTTAGATATTTAATTTCTATTGCATATTGGAAAGGATTGATTTCTGGAGTCAAGCTGTCTGTTGTGGTACCCCAAGCCATAGGAATTTCTATCTGTAACACTTGTATCCCATGATGTTTCCATCCACTGTATGATGGAACTATGAACTTCTCTTCATGTATTGATACTTCATCCTAGACATCATTCTTCTTGAATTGGTCTTCCCTTTCTTCTTGGAAGATTCTGCATCAATGATGTCACTGTATTGGTCATATTATTTTCATCTTTGAACTGTCATCACTTGTTCTTCGGAACAAGTATTCATTCTTCTTTGCTTGTAGGCGATTATGTATGCGATCTTTCCTACAATTCAAATGCATTCGTATGGTTAGAAACACTTCATAAGGAATATTCATACTAGAAAATTATTATGCATAAATATATGATCATATAATTACTTTATCCAATACAACATTCATCCATATATCATGGAAACTTTTCTAGATGCCTTCCATCTCTACTAGGACAACATTGAGATTGTGCACTAATCCAATATGTCAGCAAAGAGGTTTCATTCTAGATAAGTAGCAATGGAGAGTTGTATAGCACCATGAGCTACTTACCCATCACATGCATATTAGTAGTATACTGTCATTAATGCAAACATTCTATCATGCATAATACATTAACTGAATATAAACAAATGCATAACAGAACAATATTATGAAATGACAATTGAATACTTATCTTCATTTGTTTCGTGGGTAGACTCCTTATTGAGCCTTCAGCTTCATTGTCTTCTTCATTCATAATAGCATCGTTTATCATCCAAATGCTAAGGTAGATAAGAGGTTCTTCAAGAGTTGAGTTCTTCATATTCCTCATCGCTTGAAGGATCCTCTTTGGATGGTAAGATCTTGATCTTCAGTTGCTGCCACCTTCTTTTCTCGAGCTTCTTCTTCTTGTGTGTTCTCTTCCCAGAGACTACTCAAAGTAATCACTTCCTTTTCACATGCATTCCTTGAATGAATGAATCCCATGATCCTGGGAGGCCATTCAAGGTGGCCATCACCACTTCTGCATTCTTCACTTCTTCTTTTACCGCTTCAAGTTGTTCTTCGATTTGAGAGACCCTTGTAAAGTATGACTGCATGGTCTCTGCATTCTGAATCTTCACATTCTTCAACTGGTTTCTTAAGGTCATATTTCAATTTGTGTTCTTCCCTTCAAATATCTTGGTCAAGGTATCAAACATATTCGGTGTCTTTAAGGAGGACACTTTTAGTAAAAGTTGATTCGTGACTGAATCAACAATGATCTTTTTATGTAAGGCTTTTAGCCTCATCTCCTTCTGGAACTAGAACCTCTCTACTCATGTAGTTGTCTGATTGATTTTCTTCGAAGAGATCATATACTTCCATGCCTGGAAGTTTTCAACTTCACCAAGCTTATCATCAATTTGATGTGATAGATCATTTTGAAACGAGAACCTCAAATGAAAATAGCAAAGGATTAGATCTTACCGATTTGAGGTGTCCGTCCTGGTTCCGGAGCTAGATGATCTAGGGTTTTTCACAAACCATAATTTTCAAAACTTGGAAAATTTCAGATCTGATTGGATAGGTAGATAGATCTCTTCAAATGGAGTTGTCCAATGTACTCCTTTTCTAAAAATAGGAAGCTCTAGTTTTCCAATTTCTTATGCAAAAATGCCTGTTACCGCTTCTGTGATATCTCCAAAATTACTACTCCTCTATATCGAAACTTTTTCAATAAGGTAACCTTGCATTTCCCTGATCCAACACCATAGTTTTTTATCAGAATTGGTTTCACCAATTGGGATTTATGATCCTTTTCCCAAGGTGAATTGTTACAAGACTGTTCAGAACATCGAAGTTTTACAGATGGCCACGTCTCACTTGTTCATCGTTTGATTCTGAACGTTATACCATAAAACGTACAGTCTGTTCCCTTTCTGTAACATCTTCAGGAATTCCATTTGGACCTTTTTAGCCCAACATATTGCAATTCTCCTCAGGTGTCCTATTTAGGGATGAATTTTGGAAGAGGCTGGAACCCTAACTTGGAGGGATCATATCTCCTAGCATATAGCGAATCTAAGGCTGATTTTTGGAAACAGTATAAATAAGGATTGTATCTTCGGTCTCTGCAATTTTCAGCTACTGACCCTTCGCCAATCTTGGGATATAGCGAATGTACCAAAACTTAGCAATTTTAGTATTTAGGGTTTTTCTAGTTCCGCGTCAAACTAGGGTTTGACTTTCTTGGAGTTCCACCCAACCTAAAATATTGATCCAAATCTCTAAACTTCGGTTTTAATGAGGAGGGTAATCCTATACCGGGCTCACTCAAAAATTCCTCTTATGTAGAAAGCCCTAATTTCCACACTGAAAACTGAAAATGCTCAGAATCAAATTCCGCTTCAACAGAAAGATGCACCCTTCAATGGAGAGTCAACCTAGCATGCTTTTGATGATGGATTGTTGAGAGAGACCCAAAAATTAAGAAGCCCTAGCTTCTATAGCTGCACAATGTCTTCTTCTTAGGTTAGCTCTGATACCATGTTAGATTTTTATCATTCAAGCTACCATTATGATCTTAGGATCTTTAACTCAAAGAATAACATGCACAACAATAAAACAAAAGCACAACACAAGAGACAAGAGACACAAAGAATTTTCCTCGGGGAAACCATAAAGGAGAAAACCGTGCAACTTCCTCAGAGATAGAATCAGCACCAAAGGTAAAATCGAAAAATAGTAAGATGATCTCCCGACAGCAGCAGCCTCTCTCTCTCATATTGAGAGAGCTTCTCCTCTCTCACTCATGTGCCCCAATGAGTGAGTGTGTGTATGAGTATGATAAATAGAGAGGCTCTCACTCTCTATTTATATTCTTCCATTCAATCGGAACCCATTCCAACATGTCTTCCTCACTTAACAATTACTTACTAGAGCCAACATCTCTAGGAGTCTCTAATAACCCTAGTGCCCCACCACTTGTGGGGACTTTGCCTCCTCCGACCAATAGGAGGGTAACACAATGGTGGGGACTATTCCCCCGACTTACAATGACTCACATAGGGTCAATTTAACTAGGATATTCTAATAACCCAAGGGCCCCACAACTGTGGGGAATTTAACCCTTGACCAATAGGAGGGTTACCCACAATGACTTGACATGACTTTCTCATTATAGAAACTTCCCGGAATAAACATCGGGGTATGACATGACTCAAATACGTTACAATACATCCCAGAATAAACATCAGGTTACAATACATAAAAAATATTGATGAATACATTCTGAAGTTACAATTACATCAACATATTCAACATGTACAACAGAATCTTCAACACATCAAAAGTCAGTAAAAGAGGGACCGTCAAAAAATATTAGTTCCAACCGTGTGAAAGAGTTGGCTAAGAAAGTTGAGGAGGTCACTATGGATGTTTCATGGGTGCAACAAATTTTGAAGGAATTTCAGGACAAGGTTGGTCCCATGGCACAACTTGCGCCAGAAGATTGAATTTTTCAAAGCACTCAAATTTTGCTAAATTTTGCTTAGTGGCTCGAGACAAGCCACATGTCTTTATTGTGAATCAATTAGGTTACTGCAATTTGTTGAATGATGGTATAATTATGTTAATGCATAATGTGAATGAGTATATCTATGAAATAATGCTGCGATAATTCACTAAGTAGTCACACATGGTCCACTTCCATACTACGGAAACTTGGTTCCGTTAGCTCTCCCTTCGAATTTTGCTCAATTTTTCTTAGTGGCTTGGGATGATTGATTCACAGTAAAGATATCGGCGCTCCAATTGCAAGATATTAAGAAGGGAAAATAATGGCATGAGGAGGTTTGGTGTAGTCTATGTGGCGTAGATGGAAATACTAAGGATAACTGCCCAAATTACTGAAACTACCTGTTGTCGGGAGCGCCGAACCCATTGAGTTGTGGGTGTGCCATGGTGTTGTATTTTCCAACTTTATGGTCATCGACATGAATTACAAACATATGCAAAAGATGGTAATGAAGCCGACAGAATCATACTGTACATTTTGTTGATCTGTTGGGAATGAACATAAGGATTGTCGCACATATGACCTACTCCAAGAAATAACATATGAATCATACTATGTGAAGGGAGAGGATCATCGGACGGTACAACATCCATAGCTGCAGGTGGTACAACCGCCACCTCAACCGCAGTTTGTATCACAACCACAATGATAGATGCAGTTTGTACCGCAAGAATAGTTACAACAACAGTTTGTGCCACAACCACAATATAATTAGATGCAGATGGCTCTGCCACAACCATGGTATGTTTAGCCAGCATAGTTTATTCAATAGCAGTTGAATACCCTGCAGTAGCAATTCTTCCAACCACAGTATCAGAAACAAGGAGGATTTTGCAAAGGACGAGGTGGAGGATTTCATCAAAGAGGAGGACGAGGTCGCGGACTAGTGCAATGTTACAATTGCGGTGTATTAGGACATTATCAAAGAGATTTCCTACAATTTCAAGTGCATTGTATGTATTATATTTCTATCGATCACACTGTTAAGAATTGTCCACAGCTGATCACGAAGTGGCAGGAAAGGAATGTGCCTTAGTTGCAGAAATAGAATCATAATCAATTGCAAAATCACAATAAATTGCAGAACTACAATCAACTTCAATTTGAGAACCAAAACTCAAATCAAAATGTGATTCAACCGATGAACCAAAATCAGGGACAGACTATTGCGACAATTTTAGCAGAACTAAGAACGCAAGATGGTAATGTTTTTTGCATTACTCGTGGAGGAGCGATGACAGGAGATGATAGCCCGCATCCACAAATTTGGTTGGCTGCAAATAAGAAGGTGCAGTTTGACGTCGATGTTGAGAAATATACATTCTTTAAGCACATGACATGATAGGAAGAAATCCTGGTAAGTTTCTTGTTTATGAAATGCCCAGTGCTTTTGATTCCACTACGGTAGTAGGACCGTCGCAGCAGCATGGTACCTTCTAGCATTTCCTTAAAATTTGTTTGTTGTTGGCGAGAGATCATGATGCTCTTTCAGAGATTGAGATTCTATTGCATCGACTAGCCAAGGGATGAAAAGAGTCTGTAGTGAACTCTTTACATAAGAAAAAGATAGGAAAAGAGATGCACATGAATATTCAGATTGGGGATTATGAGGTAGATTCAGTCATCTGAGATCTAGGATTAGATGTTAATATTTTGACAAGGAAGACATGGAAAAATATGGGGAGCCCAAAGTTGGCTTGGTCCCCTATAGAGCTGCGACTAGCTAACTAGGCCAGGGTAATGCTGATTTGACGGGTCCCAGGGTAATTCCATATCTTGAAAATGAAAAATTTAAACATATTATGCAAGAATGTTTCCATTAGAAACATAAATCTCATCCCAATATATTGTAATAACAAAAACTTTCATGGCGATATATGGTATAGATTTGTAGGGATTAGTTGTTAGGGGTTATAGTATCTAGGTATTTAGTGATTAAATATAGGCTAGTGGTTAAATATATTGAGGTGTTTTTTAAATAAGTTATGCATTTAATTATGTAGGTTTTAGATGTGTTAAATGCTAGATGTTAAATGGGTTATAACGATGGTGAGTGCCATTTTATAGGAGTTGGGATGGTTGTGATTTAGGGACATGTTTTAAAGGGTTACATGGTTTAAAATATAAATGGTGAGGGGAGATATAGGCTATAATTTAACATTTATTAACCCAATGTGCATCAAGAAAACATAGAAAAAATATTCATAAGCAAGGTACAGGTATAGGATGGAGGGGAAATGGAATCAAGCCTAAGTCAAATAGAGCCTTGCAACTCACTACATGTTTGAGTCTCGACATTCTTCCTTTTAAATTGAACGAGAACACCAATATAAGTTTGTTAATTGATATATTTGAGAAAGTTTTAGGTGTGAGTAATTAAGAGATCGACGATCAAAAATTTGTTTTGTTTTGTACCAATCCACGATTAGACCAATCGGTAATCACGGGTAGAAAATTTATGTTATTTAATAAAAACAATAAATGTATCTACCTCTATGTCAAAACTATTTTCCATGTTGATTCAAGCCACTACCCTCGTTATTATCTCACCAAAAGACACAAGAATGAGGAAGAATATGTAAAATTATGGCCTTCACCTTCAAAGAATTCCTTGCAATCACATTAGTAAGGAGTGATGAGAAGATAACAACAATAGAATGTGTCAAATCTTAGTTGATAGAGTAATTAAACACTTGCATAGTAAATTTAATATAATAATCCCAATTCTAAAGTTTTGACATGTTTTTTTTTAACTTTCAAGTTATCATTGATGAATGTGGTATGATAGGAAGTCTTGTTTCATAGAACCATTTTGTTGAAAGGATGTAATTATATATATATAAGAAGAAGAAGAAGAAGAATATTGTATAGTATAAATTTATTATTATTTTTCAACAATTTTTTGTTATATTATGTTATGAACATTAGGAATTTTACAAATGATGAATGTTTGAAAATAGAAGTTTCATTTCTTCCCTCAAACAAAGGTTTGCATATTTATAGTTATTTTGAAGACAAAAATATAGTTTCCACCATCCATCAATCATTTTCTCAAATTTTAGTTCTAGTCCACCTTAAACTAGAATCTACCAAGCACGAGAGGGATCTAATTTCTTTAGGTGTAAGTTTTGATATGTTAAAATTTTTTACACGTTTAAAAAAAATTACAACTCAAGAATTTTGATCCCTTGTTTTCCAAAGATCGTTGATATTATAAAATTAAAATATATGAGAAAAAAGGCGTGGCATTTTAGTTTAGGAATTGACTTTTCATTTTTTAGTTTAGTCCCACATGACTTTTTAATGTTTTATATTATGTTAGGAATGTTAGGAGTGTTACAAACACATCTCCCCCATACTGGGTTGTAGAGCACCTTCTACTCTTGTGCAACAAAATTGGTGTATGTGATCATTTTTGGATTCGATTACCATAACATTTGTTTTATGATTGTTTAATGACATACCCATTCTAGGATATAAATCCATGAGAACTCATAGTTTCTTGTATCCAAGGAACACTTATAAAAATGATATTATTAAGTTAAATAATAAGCATGATGACTATTATAGTCCAATTAGTTCCAAGACATACTTCTATAAAGCATGGCTTTTACATTCTAATGTAAATGTCAAAAAGGGTAGGGAAAATAAGAAAATATTACTTAAATCCTATATTACAATTAATTCTTTCAACCAACCTTCAATATTCATAAACTTGGTAGTTACACTCTCATACAACCTTAACACATCAATTCTCAATTCAAAATGACCTTTCACTCTTTTCATCTATCCTAAAGGTTATTTCTAGGAATTGTGTGGAAAACATTCAGAAAATCAGCAAAGCAACATAAGAGATTGATTTTATTGCATGAGAGGAGTGGTGTGCTTAAGTTACCAAAACTAAAAAAATTGCATGTCTTTCATAAAGTAAAAAATTATATAAATTAATTTAAGGAATCCATGATCTGTAAAAATAAAATCAAAAC
>LPNX010154239.1:0-25000 GCA_001517045.1 Pseudotsuga menziesii
AAATATGAGTTGATTAAAATTAGGTGAAGGGGTGGACTCTAGATATACCCGAGAGTACTTGGAGTATGTCCAAAACTAAACCTTCACGGCTACCCGCAAGGAATATGTAGGATGAATCAAGTCTCTGGGGATATTTTTCATAACGCACCCGTTAGGGTGTGATAGAGATCGGAGCCTCGAGGTCACTTTTCTGAAGTTCCCGCTTCCTTTGGGTATTTTGACACCGTAATGGTTTGAACTAAGTGTTGGATTTTCACCTAATGGTTTTTCAATTTGGGAGAGTGAATCCTAATTATACTAGTCACTCAAATGCTTTTGATACAGCTTGATTGATCGGATGAACCGCATCCAAGTGCAGAGCATACACACCAGAGTCTTGTCAATTTTAGTAAATTTTGAGATGGATGTTCTTGTTAAAAAGAAAACCCTCTAGGAACCTCTTTCAGTCCAAGTGGACCTGAATCAGGGAATCAAGGAGGGGTTGATTTTATTATGGTTACTAAAACAAATGATGATAACAAATGAACATAAAAAGATAAGCAAACCAAAATTTCTAATTAGACTACCATGAAACTTTCTTCACCCTTCGGCTCAAAAGGAGGCTTGTGGGGTAAGTATTAAAGTGACTTTGAAACCAATAGAAATAGAATATGGAATTGATTTTAAATCAAAGTATACTACCCTTCATATTAATACTACGCTAGATTGAAAAAAGATGAACGAAAAGCAAAAAATGACACGGACGCAAATCCCCCCAGGGGGGATGGAGAATGGGATCGAAAGAGCCTATTCAAAATTATTTTTATTACCAGCAGTTACAATATCAGAAAACTGATATGATGCCTCTTGATTCTTATATAGAAAGAAACCAAGATCTTACAAAGTGCAAAAATTAAATATTTCAGTAAAAAAGAGAGACCCCTAGGGGGATTCAGAAGGCCCAAAAGTCACTTTTGAGCAGCATATCCTCCTCTTTTCTGTTATACCTACTAAAAAATAGCAATCTTATTCAACTAAAATATGCCCAAAATCACTCTGAAAGTACCTTTGGTTCAGCTTACTTTTAACCAAAAAAAACTAAGTAAAAACTAGTTAAAAAAGGTAAAAAGGGAACCAAGGAAAGCAAGCTTTCCTTGGGATATTGGCTTGCCTTTTAGGAAGCCAATATGATGTGCACTGATTGCTAGATTTATATTTTATAACATAAAACAAAAATATAATGCATGGAAGCTACAAATTCTCTTTAAAATTCCATGCAAAAAGGACGATTTCCCTAAAGCTAGATCTAGAATGCTTATGAAACCTTTTAAGAACAAGATCTAGATTATGGGTTTTGAGAAGATAGATATATGTTAAATTTACTTTAAGATGATAGATCTATGTCAATTGAGGATCTGATCTGACTGACACCTCAACCTGTTGACTGAAGCATCCACCAAAACTCATCCAGATGAGCCAAAAACATGTGGAGGAGAGAGGGAGGGAAAAATTCCCCATAAAGGATGCTGAAGATCAACTCTCGATCTGATTTGATCACCTCCTTCAGTCAAGTATTTGTCAGATCTATTCAATCTGGTTCAGATCTGATTGATTTCAATCAAATCGACTGAGAATCCACTGATCTATGATTCTGGCTCCATTATTCATCAATTTATTAATTAAAATAATCAATAATTGATTTTTGGGGCTTTCTGACCTGAGTGATGGAAAATCACTCAAAACAAGGAAATAGTGGGTCCATGGGTTTACATGGTGCTCTTAGCTTGAAAATGAGCACCTACATGACTGAAACTGATTACTTGGCCCACTTTTATTACAAAATCAATTTTTCCAATTAAACTATTAAAAAATAGCCTAAGTTTTGGAAAAATTAAATTTTAATAAAAAAAAACTAAAAAAACTAAAAAATTGAAAAATTGAAAAAACCTAGGGAGACTTAGACATGTTCATATGACACGACCATGATGTATAGCATGTTTATACATTGACACATAGACTCTAATAACCTCAATAGGCCTAAATGCCAAGCTGACCACCCCAACTTTGGAGGTATGGAGTGAAAAACTTCGAAATTATCAGTCGTTTATTCAACAACCAATAATAACCAAGGGAAAAAACACCTTGGGCTGATCGGATTGACAAATAAAGTTTAAGAGACTGAGTCTTTTACAGACACTATCATGCTAGAAAATTTATTACAACTCCCCCAAGGGGGTATGAACATGTGATATAGTACAACAAGCACTTCCCAGAAGCACTTCCGAAGGTCTTCTGAAGACTGAACAAAAAATATTTGTCCAGTTCACCAGGCTCACTTGATAAAAAAACCACTAAGTACAACTTAGGTGGTAACATTATGGCTCCAACTGTGGGACGTGTGCTCGATCTGGTCTTTAAGGCAAAAAGAGGATATGAGAACACCAGAATCTCTGGTTTATATACCCTGTAAAAACATCTCAACTTGACAAGAAAAAAATCAGTAGCACAAGTTTTATAAAAAACCAAATGAACCATTAAGCTGATTTATTTAAACAAAATAAATGTAACTAACTGAAAGAAGCAAAGTTTTATTATAGCTAAGTATGAAATAGAAATGCAGAAAGTAAATGCTCTCTTTCAAGGAGCTTGTTTTCCTACTCTAAGCATGATATAAAAAGGGTTAAGTGTAATCAGAAATCCAATGTAACCACCTAAGCATTTTATTAACATAATTTTTTTTTTCCTTGTCTTTGGTTACCAGCCAAAGTAAGGATACCTTATTCATAAATTGCAAACCTGCGTGATGATTCAGAATGGGCGGCATGGATGGGAGATCATAGGAATGAATAATGTCATAAAAATTCTTCCCCAACTTGTATGTGCTCATGCAGGTTGCTTCTATCCATGACTGGATAAGACTGATATACCAATCAGAATGATGAGGCAGACTGACTACATCATCATACTGATCACCGGGGCTTATCAAATGATAACTTGTTGCACAATCCCCAAGTAGCTCCAAATCATAAGGAACCTATATATGTGAAAAAGATGGCTGAGACTGATATTCCATTGCTTGCACCACATCTGACTTTTCACAATATTGTTTCTCAATGTCTTCATTACTGATACCCTTGTGCAGCTTTGCATGGTATGACTCTGAATGATTACGTGAAAATTTTGAATGCTCCTCTTCCATACTAAGGTTTTCCCAAGCATCCAGCTCCATGATCCCCTCTATGGACGTATCGTAGATTGGACTTCCACAAATTTTTGAATAGACACTCCCATTGTTGGACATATCATGGATGGGATTCTCCATAAGATTTTCACAAGTTGGATTACCTATGAAATTCCAATAGTCATCACTCCCATCCATGTCATATGTGGGGGACTCTTCATCCATGTCATCATGCCCTTGTCTATCCATGTCTTCATTGTATTCATAACAATCTTCTTCAGATAAAATGTTACAAGGCAATAAACTTTCCAAACCTTCATCAACATGTGGAGAACAAGATCTAGTGTCACCACACACCATACTGATCTTATCAAAATTTTCTTTATAGGATTCCGTTATGATACCATGACAAGGATCTTCAATTAAGGAAACCTTTTGGACATATTTAATGGGATCACTTGGCATGTGTTGCTCATTGGATTTCTCTAGAGGGCTTTCAGCATTGCAACACACTTGAAAATACACCAAATCTTCAATGTCTTCAGCTATGGTGACATGAGGAGAGTCTTCAACAATGTGTTCCATCATGGGCTCCTCCTGAAGCTCTTCAATAGGATCATCTTGGATTTTTCCTTCCTTAGAATCTTGCTGTGTATTGGGAGATACCTCATATTCTTTCAAAAGATGCTTAATTGCTTCCTTTCTTAAATAACTACTAGGATGCTTTTTTATGGGAGTATCATGAACCTCCTCTTCACTTAAATGTTCAAGAAGTGATTCCAAGTCTTCAATACTTTGTATCATGGAAAAAGGTCCATCATATGTTTTCGTGTGATACTCTGTCCTAGATAGGTAGAAGGTAGAAATATTTTCAAGGAACTTTTTTAAACCATTTATACTACCCCTACCATCATGCCACTACTCTAAAAACATCCAAAGGAAGCTTGGAAAATAAGTTATACATTTATTAGGAAGGCCCTGATAGAACCAACAACAGGCCTCACCCCTAAAAGTACTAGCAAACATTTCCATCATATTGTTTTCATGAAGAATATTGAAGTTTGCAATCAACTGAAGGAAATATTTGACATGCCAGATGGCCGAATCACCATAATTTCCATGAAATGCCGGAAGCTAGTTATATGCATCCCCCAAACCATTACAACAGTTAGGAAAACCAGGGATGTTTGAGAAATCGATAGGATGAAACATTACGGTTAACTGGGCACCATATTTCTGCTTTAATTCATCCATATCAAAAATTAATAGTATGCATTTGATATAACGATTAAACCTTGTACTGAAAAGGTGGAGCTGTCAAGTGATGAGCTTTAAAGGTTTTAACATGTCTCATAGGATCATCTACACACAACAAAACTTCACAAGTTTATGAGATAATAGGGTTTTATCCCTTCAATGGAGTTGCCATGTGAAAAAGAAAAATAAGCATTAAATCTTTTCACAAAAATTATTTTTTTCTTTTCTTTGTAAAAATAAAAACTAGAAAAAAGTCAGTGGAGTTGCCAGATGAAAATTAAAGATCTACTCTAAGCATTCATCAAACAAAGCAAAAACAAAAAAGAAGAAAACAAAGTCATACTCGAGAATAAAAAATATGTATCCCCGACAATGGTGCCAAAAAAGGTTGCCTCCTTACACACACCTGGGTCACATGGCAGAAATATTCAAGCCACTCGGTGTGTCCTTGGGGGCAAGTCTCAAGTCAAGGCTGTCACCTTGTTCTTGACTCCTCCGTTTAGGCTCAACTCCTGACGAAGCCAAGGGGGGTAGACCCTATTAAGTTACTAAGGCTAATTACTTAGTATGGTGATGTTAAACTGAATGAATTACTTAGGAGTTTGAAATTTAACCATAAACAACCACAGATGACAAGATACAAAATGAGCGCATGGAAGCACAATGCTGAGACACAATATATATATATATATATATAACCAGTGCCTTAAAATGGAGTAAAAAAGAAATCAATATACTTGCATGTGCTTGGAGTGAATGCTTTGCAATTGCCTCTTGGCACGTTTTAAGTTAATGTGAAAATATGAGTTGATTAAAATTAGGCAAAGGGTGGACTCCAGATATACCTGAGAGTACTTAGAGTATGTCCAAAACTAAACCTTCACAGCTACCCGCAAGGAATATGTGGGCTAAATGGAGTCTCTGGGGCTATTATTCATAACGCACCCGTTAGGGTGTGACAAATATCGGCACCCCGAGATCACTTTTCAGAAGTTCCTACTTCCTTTGGGTATTTTGCCACCGTAATGGTTTGATCTAGGTGTTGGATTTTCACCTGATGGTTTGTCAATTTGGGAGAGTGAATCCTAATTATACTAGTCACTCAAATGCTTTTGATACAGCTTGACTGATCGGACGAACCGCAACCAAGTGCAAAGCATACACACCGGAGTCTTGTCAATTTTAGTAAATTTTGAGATGGATGTTTTTGTTAAAAAGAAAACCCTCTAGGAACCTCTTTCGGTCCAAGTGGACCTGAATCGGGGAATCAAGGAGGGGTTTATTCTATTATGGTTACTGAAACAAATGATGATAGAAAATGAACATAAGAAGATAAACAAACCACAATTTTCTAATTAGACTACCACGAAACTTTCTTCACCTTTCAGCTCAAAAGGAGGCTCGTGGGGTAAGTATTAAAGTTACTTTGAAACCAATAAAAATGGAATATGGAATTGATTTTAAATCAAAGTATACTACCCTGCAAATTAATACTATGCTATAATGAAAAAAGATGAACGAAAAGCAAAAAATGACACGGACGCAAATCCCTCAAGGGGGGATGGGGAATGGGCTCGAAAGAGCCTATTCAAAATTATTTTTATTACCAGCGGTTACAATATCAACAAAATGATATGATGCCTCTTGATTCTTATACAGAATGAAACCAAGAGCTTACAAAGTGCAAAAATTAAAGATTTCAGTAAAAAAGGTGGACCCCTGGGGGGATTAAGAAGGCCCAAAAGTCACTTTCGAGCAGCAGGTCCTCTTATTTTCTGTTATACCTACTAAAAACCAGAAAGCTTATTAAACTGAAATATTTCCAAAAGCACTATATAAGTACCTTTGGGTCAGCTTACTTTTAACCAAAAAAAGTTAAGTAAAAACTAGTTAAAAAAGGTAAGAAGGGAACCAAGGAAAGCAAGCTTTCCTTGGGATCTTGGCTTGCCTTTTAGGCAGCCAATATGATGTGCACTTATTGCTAGATTTTTTTTTTATAACAGAAAACAAAAATCTAATGCATGCAAGCTACAAATTCTCTTTAAAATTCCATGCAAAAAGGACGATTTCCCTAAAGCTAGATCTAGAATGCTAATGAAACCTTTTAAGAACAAGATCTATATTATGGGCTTTGAGAAGATATATCTATGTTAATTTTACTTTAATATGATATATCTAAACAATATCAAAACTATGAACAAAGTAACCGGGTAAAAGAATTGATTTTGAAGGAGGAAGAGGAGGAGAGAAATGCCGGTAGCCTTGAAGATCCACCGTGGAGATTTCAGGTGGAATGTCAGGGGACTATGCCTTTGGAAGGTTTTGGAGAGAGTGAAGAACCAACTAGATCAGCATCCTCTCCAATCTAGGAACCTACAGCTCAGCTGAAATAAAAAAACTTGCCGAAATACTTGTGAGATCCGATTAGTACATACACAGAGATTCAGAATAACATGCATATAAGCTTATAAAACATGCTGAATCTAGATCTCTAAACATGCATCAAAGGAAAGAGATGGCCAATAAACTTATTGAAAATCACCTTTCCTATCAAGATTATAATAAGCTTATTATCAATCTTAGCAATGAATCCACAAGCAATCAGCAAATTATGAACACAGATACAGGTTACCTCAGTAAAAAATGGCAATGATCATCCACACATACAAAGGCACAACAACGTCTTGCCTCCAAAGCTTCTCTTTATTTCAAATGAACAATAATAACAGTACAATAGCAGCAGCACTTCAATCCCAGTTCTAACTCCTGGAAGAGTAGGCTTATGCTTGGATATATACAAAAACCAGGAGATCCAGCCCAGGGGGGGCGCAAATCCCAAGGAGACATATCAAATCAATTGAAGGAGAGTCCATCAATGCCTGATCTGTGTCTAGCTAAGCCAAATCTGAGTCTCACTGAGTGCAACTATCAATCGGGGGGCTGATCTGACTGACACCTCAACTTGTTGACTGAAGCATCCACCAAAACTCATGCAAATGAGCCAAAAAAATGTGGAGGAGAGAGGGAGGGTGAAATTCTTCATAAAGGATGTTGAAGATCAACTCTGGATTTGATTTTATCACCTTCTTTAGTCAAGGATTTGTCAAATCCAGTCAATATGGTCCAGATCTGATTGATTTCAATCAAATCGACTGAGAATCCACTGATCTATGATTATGGATTTGCTCCATTATTCATCAATTTATTAATTAAAATAATCAATAATTGATTTTTGGGGCTTTCTAACCTGAGTGATGGAAAATCACTCAAAACTAGGAAATAGTGGGTCCATGGGTTTACATGGTGCTCTTAGCTTGAAAATGAGCACTTACATGACTGAAACTGATTACTTGGCCCACTTTTATTACAAAATCAAATTTTCCAATTAAACTATTAAAAATAGCCTAAGTTTTGGAATAGTAAATTTTAATAAAAGACACTGAAAAAACTAAAAAATTGAAAAATTGAAAAAACCTAGGGGGACTTAGACATGTTCATATGACACGACCATGATGTCAAGCATGTTTATACATTGACGCATAGACTCTAGTAACCTCAATAGGCCTAAATGCCAACCTGACCACCCCAACTTTGGAGGTATGGAGTGAAAAACTTAGAAATTATCAGTCGTTTATTCAACAACCAATAATAACCAAGGGAAAAAACACCCTGAGCTGATCAGATTGACAAATAAAGTCTAAGAGATCGAGTCTTTTACAGACACTATCATGCTAGAACATTTATTACAACTCCACCAAGGGCGTATGAACATGTGATATAGTACAACAAGCACTTCCAAAGGTCTTCTGAAGACTGAACAAAAAATATTTGTCCGGTTCACGAGGCTCACTTGATAAAAAACAACTAAGTACAACTTAGGTGGTAACAGACCCAAAGTTGTTAAATTTGTACAACCTGGTAATATCATCAAAAGTTCCAGTAGCAAGGACATTTTGATGATTTTTAAAATCCTTGATTACAACTTGGTGAGGTGTAAACGTTACAGTTTTACCTTCACTCGAATGAGTAATTTGATAGACTGATAACAGATTGCAAGAAATTTTTGGAACACATAGTACATCACTGAAATGACCATTTTCTACTGGAACTGTTCCATATCCTACAACACTTAGAGATCTATCATCACCAACAAATATTTGCTTGGTGTTACATTCATGCATAGTAGAAAAGATGGCTTGATCCTTAGCCATATGATAAGATGCTCCAGAATCAATGAGCCATTCAATTGAAGTAGAAGAAGAAGATGTAGTATAATAGTAACCATAAGCACAAAGTGCATGTCCATGAGAGTTAGATTCTGAAGACGAATCTAGGCTGATGTGGTGCTTCTTCATTGTTGCTTCTAAGGTTGCCATCTTCTTGAAACATGATTCATCATGATTATCTTTCCCACAAAAATTGCAATGAAGTTCAGTCTTCTTTCCTTTTGGATTGGATCATTTGTCATTTTTTAAAGAAGGATCTGACTGAGAGGGTTTGGGACCCTTGTTGTTTGGCTTATTATTGCAAAAAATCTGTTTCTTGGGAGGCTTGGACTTTTCTTTCTATTGGGACAATAAGGCTTTCCCAGATGTATTTGCATTGTTAATTATTCCAAGATGAATGAGATTATATTGCTCTCTAATTAAGGAATCACAAAAGGATTTAAGACTAGGCTCTTCATAGCTAGCTGCAGTCAAGGATTATTTCATGGAGTAGAATGTAGATACAAAAATAGAATATGTAGGTCCAAGTTTGGAAAGAATATGATAAATACAGTGTTTGTCTTCTTTCTTAATCTTGCATTCTGCACATAAGATTCTAAGAGTTTTATACTTAGATAAATAGTCTTGAATGCATGAAAAATCATTTGGATTCAAGGAAATCAACTCATTCTCAAATTGATGAGCCCGAGTTTCATTGTGTTTACCAAACACAGATTCCAAATTTTTCCAAGCTATATCAGGTTCATCAATTCTAGATATGTGGAATCGCAAATCAATAGAGATTGACATCCCAATCAATCC
Source organism: Pseudotsuga menziesii (assembly GCA_001517045.1). Classification (NCBI taxonomy): domain Eukaryota; kingdom Viridiplantae; phylum Streptophyta; class Pinopsida; order Pinales; family Pinaceae; genus Pseudotsuga; species Pseudotsuga menziesii. Next base: position 9,445 of record LPNX010154239.1, read on the forward strand.
ACAAGATTCATCACATATATTTTCCCATTTAATTTGCTTATCATCATCAGTGGGTTCTGTTTCTTTCCCTGAGCTTATCCTGAAAAGTCCCCTACTTCGTAGAACATCCTCCATAAGAGATTTTCATGAGAAATAGTTAGAGCTTGTAAGTATAATATCACAAGGGGTGGCCATATTGTAAAATAATGGTTGAAAGAACAGAAGCTAACTATCTGGATGCAAAGAGCTCAAAAAAATATGCGGTTTTAAAAAAAAACAGCACTAAAAACTGATTCTGGATGATGAAGTTATGCTTGATCAAAGAAAATGTTGAAGATGTCCCCAATAGTGACGTGGCAGATATTAACTTGACCAACTAAAAAAAGAACCCCCTCTTCCCAAGATCAACTTTTGACAATCACTTTACAATAAAGTTGCTTTTAAGTGAATCACTTTTGTAGAATAAGTGATTTTCACTTTTACAATAATGTTACTTTTAAATAGCGTGGCAATAAATTAAAAGACTTGAGTGACTCACTTTTTATTTTATTTTATTTATGTGAGATGCACTTTTACAATAAAGTAACTTGAAAATAGAAATTGTATGCACTAAAAAGTAGCTTAATAAGACTTGAACTCAAGACCTATTAAGGAATAAAACAACTTTGGACCAAGTGAGCTAAGTTTAAAATGTATGTAAAAGAATGGAAATAGGAGGCGGCCTTTTTTTCTATACTCTTCTCTCTCGTTCTCCGTGCTTGCATTTTTCTCCTGCAAATCACAAAAAAAAAATGAAAAACAAAAAACAAAAAAACCTTTTTCTGCACAATGGCATTAGATCTTGGTTAGCTTACCCAAAAAGTCTACATTTTCAAGTGTTCTCATTGTTTCTGATTTGCCGTGATCGCACAAGGTGCACGGCAAAGAGCACACGTAGTCGAGAAGACAACAAAAAAAACTTACCCTTACTGTTTCTGATTCGCCACGATTGCGCAAGGTGCATGGAAAAGAGCATACGCAGCCAGGGAAGGCAACAGTCTAAGACTAATATAGTAAATATCTAATAATAAAACTGATAAAATATGAGAGATTTAAAAAAAAATAAAACAAATCCATCACTGTATATTATACCTTTAGATTTGCCGAAATGGGTGTTTCTGGAACAAACAGAAACAATTTTCGATGAAATGAAAACTATTTTTCAATGGAAATGGTGCTTCAGACGCAATGGAATAGCTCCCACTATCCACAAATGCATAGAAAATCTAGAACCAAAAACCCTTTCAAATTTTTGGCAACACCGGTTCCAGATCTTGATCAAAACCGAAAGCAGCTCTTCATAAGAGTTCTGATACCATGTTCGGATACATAGGGTACTCCCAAAATACCGAACACCTTGAGCAACCGATTCACAAAAATAGATCATAGATCAACACATCGATGTTTGACACGTGGTTAAAACCCTCGAGAGGGAAATAGTCCATGGCCCCAGCCAAATAGCTACTTGGAGCAATTTATTATGCAAAAAAAAGAAAGTTACATGAGCTTGTCATATTCGATCAACTAGCCAAGGACCCTCTATGCTATTTAAATAGAGATCATAGACCAATTGGGTGTTAAGCCATGGATCAATGGTAGGTATGATCTAAGGGAAGTTGAACCGTCAGATCACTCTATGTCTAGAACATATCGTGACTGTCGGATTAGAATATTTACAAATGCATACTAAAGAAACACACTTTTACCTAACGGATATATTACACAAGTTGATCTTAGCTAACTCCTAAGTGTCTAAATATCCTAACAAATCCTAGTCAAGGGGCATCACCCCAAGGACACGCAACAAACCAATCCCTAATACACGTAAGAAGTTAGAACCCACTAAGTACACCAACAGGGGATATTTGTCAAATGCACCTAGCTTGACCTTGTGATTGACTAATGTAATAGAAGAGATTTCATGATAAGTGTGCCTCACTAATAATGGATTTCACTCTTTAATGACTCTAGTTGATTTAATGGCTTCGGAGAGTGTCCCCTCCAATCCTAATCCAAGTCCCTACACCCTAAGCTAATTTTGGTTTGCTATACAAAAGAAAAACTTCTAATTGATTTTAATTAACCGCTTTCTTTTAGGGATGTTGATTACTGAAGAAAGGAAAATGGAATGAAACTTGGTAATTTGAGAGACTCTTGACCCAAAAACATGCATAAGAATGAAACTTTTCCTTTCAATTCAATGAACACCTACTCATGGGAGGGAAGAGATCTCTTTTTCTTTTTTCAAATGAAAAATGCAACCACTAATAATCCCAATCTATGAAATATCAAACAAATATCACAATATGAAAATTAAATCTCCTACAATATCCACACAAAAAAATATTCAAACGAAAGTAAGCAATCCTGAATGAGCAAAATGGACATGCAAAAGTTGAATTATTTTTATTTTTCCTTTATTTTCAAATGAAAAACAATTAAACAATAATAATGTGGATGGAATCTATAGTTTCATACAAGGACAACCAAACAAGCAAGACAAATAATTGGTTCCCTAAGCAACCTAGTAACCCCTTGCACTTCTTGCAAAGATCCAAATTCTAGGTATAAAGTGTGTGATAAGGAAACACTAAGGACCCCCTTTGCTGCAAAATGACTCAAACATGTACAAATGAACAATAACATATATCAAAACAAGCCTCCAAAATCAACACAAGTACAAACAAAGTGATTTAGAAATGGAATCATTGATTAAATATCTTATAGAACATACTTAAGGAAGGTGGTATGTAAGCAATCAAATCACTCAAACAAAGAAACCAAACCATTTCTTAGGATTATACACACGTTTTGTACATTCATAGATAGATCTGGGAGATGTTAGATCATATTTGAGGCACTATCAGCCCCCTTAAATTCTATAGGGGGTCCAGAAATCATTGTAATATGGATGTGTATTATATTTTAGCATTGTAAAAACTATCTATGTGATTGTGTGAGAGAGACGATGAGAGAGTGAAGAGGAAGTGTAGCGGGTTTGCTGCAGGTTGTATCCCTTCATTTTGTTGGATGGTAAAATAATAAAGGGCTGACTATTTTTGTGTGGACGTAGCCCATATTGGGTGAACCACATTGTCACAAACCTAAAAATTACAATAATAATTTATTATTATTATTCCATTTTATTCTTTTTATTCGACTAAATATTGTAACAAATATATTTTAGTTGTAGCATGAAATACTTGTCATTATGTGTAAAAATAACTCATAAATAAATCTTACTTGTATTGGCAGGTTAAAATTCAATGGAAAATACCTACAAGTGTCGACGACCCAAACACCACACCATAAGGTGATACTTTCAAGATCTTTAAGTTTTTATTGCTTAAAAGGAAGCATGGTAGGAAATATACCTAGCACTTCAAAGGTTTAAGGTATCCAGTCCTTAAGTAAAAGAGTTGAAGTGTAAAGGTTCTAGCGCAAGATTTTGTTTGATGGTTATAAGGTTTGATTATGGTAACAAAGGTGTGAGGGATATGGTGCTAACACCTTAGTCGCAACCTAGGAATAAAACATTGTTTATTTATTTAATATCTAGTTTGACCCTTTTGGGACATACAAGGTGGATGTCATGCATTGTTTTGGTTGTCCTTGGGACATTAAATATGCCTGGCAGCAAGTTGACAGTGCATCCAAGCGTTTAAGGATAAGTCAATACATGTGTCTAGAACATATCTTGTCCCTCCATCTGTCGTAATTGCTGGAAAGGGTTTTTTGATAGGTTTTATCACAATTTTGCTCTGTCTATATTTTTCCATTTTGCATTTGATTTTTTGTCTACAACTGGTTGTTGAAATGAGCTCCGCCCTTTCCTATATGCAATGTGTAATTTGATCGAACCACTTCATGGTTGGTTTAGCAGAGCTTCTTATTTGTTTCTAATGTATACATTGAGGTTTTTAGTGGAGTTAATGGCCACTAATGGCCTTGTCCTTGCTTGTTTGCTGCAGAGAAGAAGAAGAAGAAGAAGAAGACCAACATTCATTAGACCTTCCATGCCTTCTACCAGGTATAAACAAACTCAGTTCAGTTCCACTTAGTTTCAAATTTTTGTTTTCAGATTTAAAATTATACGCAAACAATTGACTTTGGCTTCATTTTGTAGGTAGAGGAGTGATAAGGGAATCTAGTAGGAGTCGACCCATGGTCCTCTCTTCATTCATAAAAGGTAAGGTTCTAAACAATGTTTCTCATCCTTTTTCTTACAACTTTTAATGATTTTGAATGATTATGAATGCATTGCGGGTAATGCAGGTTATGAGAATGACATCAAGAGTGGCGATAGGGTCACCTCCTCTCAAGCATGTTACTTTAGAATGCCAAGGTGAGTGTAAAACCTTGCTCTATTTAAAAATTATCCAAACCAAATATTTTCTTGAAAAGTATTGAAATTACTCACTTGTTCATATTGCATGTACCCTCCAACATGGATGTGCTCGGTCTACATCAATGGTCCACCAATAGTTAAAATGGTAAGGGTTAAGTATTTTAGGTTGCAAAGTATCTTCGTTGGTTTGTGGATCATGTAGGAAATGGGTATTTCACCACTCTTATGAATATAACTTGGAGTGTGTAAAAAATAAATCCTTACAATTCTGCAATGGCTTCACAACCTCTCTTTTGAAGTGTTGTTGTAAATTATTTTTGTATGCACGTATGTTGTGATTTTTTTTGAACGATGGATGCCATCTTGATGAACTTACAACCACTCATGGTTTGTGTGGGAGTATAGTTGAATACACATACCCCTTTCTGATATTTGAATGTTTTAACAAGGCCCCTTTGGGTCTGTTCTAAATTATAGTTGGAGCACCTCTATTTAAAGCGTTGACACTCCATCAATTCGAATGTACCTATCATGTTGTTAATAAAATGATGGATGCCATTGTTTAATGATCTTACTGCCACACAATATTTGTTAGATGGTTTTTATGTTTATGAAATAAATAAATATCTGTATGATTTGGATTTCGTCGAGATAACTCATTTTAGATGGAGTCTAAGGTATTGGGCTCAGATAACCGCAATTAGAGACTGTGTGTTTGTATTTAAAGACTTCATTGAATTTTATTTACTTAGACCTTTCTAAATCTGATGGTGTATTTATTCATTAGATCTATGAGAGGTGGAGTCTATAAATTGATTTTGATATTAATGGGTAGCCATCAGAATTTAGTCCTAAAGCAGTTTATCAATTGATTTAATCATTAGATCAAGGTTTATGGTTTTATTGTATTTTTAATGCAGATATCAATCTGCGTTTGGATGGTTTTGGAAGAGATGTTTCTCTTTTTATTTTTACTCTGCATTACTTAGAGTAGTTTTGCGAGTTATGGATTTGTTTATTTGGAAAGATGAAGCCTCTAATCTCTTACTCTGTTTTAAAAGTATCAGTTAGCACTCTTTTATTTATTATTTATATATTGGAATAGTCTTTCTATAAATAAGTCATTCGTCATAATAGATCTAGGGAACTGGCCATAGCCATAACATTTATGATAGTATGATTCTAGCTTGAAATTACATTTTTAATTTATACAGTTTAAAAAGAAAAAGACAGATTCTAACTCTGTAGGAATCCATTAACTTCTAAGAAAATGGTTAGTTGAAATAAATCCATTTAAAATACTGTAATAGAACATAAGAAAGAATAAATTAGAACTTTTAGCCAGATCTATTATAGTTCTTTGTTTAGATTTCCTAATTACGCTAACATTACCACCATTATTATATGGAACACCGATTCAGGTATGGAATCCCAAACAGAGATTTGTTATAAAATATTAAGATCATAAATCTATGACTACTAATTAAGATCAATTTACATCACATAATAACATAAAATAGGGAAGATAATAAGAATATATGTATAATACTTTTCCTATAAAAATGTAAATATGATTCATAATTAACTTGAAAATTTACTTTAACAAGTCTAGAACATATAAGAAGTAGAACAAGGAACCTAACACCACTGTCGGTAAAACAGAACTGAAACAATTGTTCCTCTCAACCAGCTCCTAGAGAAGCCAAGTCTCACTTGCTCCAGAACCCCTGAGCCTATTTGCTGAACCACAAGGAAAACATCCAATCAATGCGCCATCTCTTGAATTAACAGATCAATTCCCTGTCCACTTATAACCTCCTTCTTGCCAAATGGACATATTATTATATATTATTTTAGCTAGGACTTGGTCATTTATGAGCCTCCTGCTCTTTAGCACTACACAAGGAGTTTTGACCTAATTTTGGGGAGGATGCCTTCTCACATATCACTTTCTAATTCCCAAGTGGAATCTTCTGTACTAAGGTGCTTCCATTGCACCTTGACTTGTCCAATGGTAGGGTTCCAAAGTAAAATATCTCTCTTGTCAAGCTATTGCCCAAATCATTTCATCCCTACAACTATGAATTTTCTTTGCTTACTGAAAACAAACCATTATGAAGCTAAAATCTGAGAATCTACAACTCTGTATAGTTCCTAATCCATTGGGTGATGGAGTCATGCTTTATGTTGATCTACTACAAACTAAATCAAACTAAATGCAAACTGCTAAAAAGAAAATGCTCAAAATAGAGAGCTTATTTATGCACAATCCTTATTTACTAACTAATTCATCATCTTTGTTTAGATATAAAACAAGTTCAAATTCAACCATTCAAGTGACTTGTTTACTGACAATTTTTTTTTTCCATTTGAAAGCACACTTATGACTGAAGGATCAGTAGTGTATAAAAATACATTATCTAACAACTCATGCTCACTGCTTTGGAATTCAGTCTTTATCAATTCAATAATGCAAGAATTATGAATCCATTTTGACTCTATATAATTCACCATAGGGTCATCAAAATGATGAAGAAATTGCTCTGAATAAATTAATATTGAATCATCGAAAACATGAGATAATACCTCTTATTGCTGCTTGAAACAAATAGACTATCTTTGAGAATCCTCGGCTCCATGACTAATGTCAATCTTCTTCTCATGAGATGCTAAAAGTAGAGAAGAAGAAAAACTAAAATCTTTAATTATGCCAACCACATTTTTCTTGATGTCTTCTGTAGATTTAGGTTCAAGAATAGTAGATGTGAGCTTACTGATTTATGAACATTGTTTCTCATGGAGTTCCTCCTTATCTCCTCCTCATCCTTCTTTAGACTCTGATCCATAATTGTCATGTACTCGCTGACTGTTTTCATAATGTTTCTAACAAGTTTCTTGTTGAATTATTCTCTCTGAGAAAATTATATAATTTTCTTTTTCGTAAATTTCAACATCACTTTTATCATAGTCATTAAATACTGGAGGATTGTTGTAAGATTCAATATAGTTTGAAAAAAAAATTTCTGTTGTTTCTGGTTATTCATCATAAATAGGTTGAGTTTAATAAAAGTTTTGAGCAACAATTTCATCATAGCTGTAACTATAAGTAATATTCAATATAATGTCAAAATCATCTAGAATATGACTATAATTAACTTCAACATCAATACAAGGATCAGGATAAGACTTTTAGATGGAAAATATTTTATGCAATGATCATTGAAAACTATATGAAATTCATGTAAGGAATATATTCCATAAGGAGGTAGATAATGATACCACTCACAAGCATCTCCCTCTAGTGTATACATGAAAAACTTCATTAACACATACTCATGAAATATATTCATCTTAATTATCTTCTCATGAAATCCCAATAAATGTTCAGTAAGATAATAATATTTACCTCCTTTAACTTGGGAAGACAATATTGACATTCATCGACATTAGGAACTAAATTTGGATAGCCAATAACAACAAAGAAATCCAGTGGAGAAAATATCTGAGCAAGAACAACAACAAAAGCCTTTGTATTTTTGAAATTATGCACTTGCTTATGGATTGTTCAAATATGGAGTCACACTAAATGTCTGAAATTTGCTCACCGTCAAAGTCATATTTGAGCATGTCATACAACCCATAGAAAATAATTCACTTTTGTCCCTGGTCACAACACCAAAAAATGTTATCCCTAAGGTCTGCACTAGACTGCTACAGGGAAACACTAGGGCACTTAGGAAAGAAATATGAATACATTTAGTTTATTTTCTGAATGGTTGAGTTAAAGGTAAGACGAGGAAGGTCTATATATGATATTGTAACAATACATATAACAGAAAGGACTATGAACTCATATAATTCAAATCATGAACTAAATATGTATCAAAACATACAAACACAACTAGAAATAAATACATGGAAGAGGTAAGCTATAAGTTCCATGCATTCATATCTCATCCAACATAAAACAACGTTATATCTAGGAAACTAAATAAAACATAACACAATTTACATGCAATAAACACATACATCATACATGCTATTAGTTTTACAATTATAGTTATGTGGTGCATTCAAGCTATGTTATCAATTAGACAATGATTTGTAAACAAATAATATGGCACAACAAGTTCACAATTTATATAGTCTCAAATGTTCGTATAAAACTAAAATTTATTCTTCCAAAATAACAAGACATCTAGTGGAATCCAAAAATCAAACCCTTCAGCTTGTTGTAGGAATGACAACCCTGTCTTATTTTTACATCATAGTTTATATAAAAAAATTTACAAATTTGATATCCAAAAATAATGGATATATGATCAACACAAAATCCTCTAATGCATGAATCTTAAAACAACACATTCATCTTTCACATACTAGATACAATGATCGAGTGAAATGATAAAATTGGTGTACAAGTCGAACTGATGAGGCATCCTTTCAACTGCTTGACCAAGCATATTTTTAGGAAACTAAATCTAGAAAAATCTTGAAAAATAGGTTTGAAAGCGCCACCTATAGATCCCAAATTGTGACACCTATGTAAAACCCGAGAGAGGTTTTTTTAATTTTCCCCATTCCTGAAAAACCTATGTCTTCATGTTTTGAAATTCATCTCCAACGTTTTGGAAAATGTGCCCGAAATCAATGAATAAAACAGTCACTTACAGAAATTTTTGTAGCGCACTATCACCTAGAGGCAATTCTGCACCCCAGCTGTGAAATTGTTCTACAGTGCAGCTCATTTAACACATATCTAGCTTTTAGGACTGATTTCCTCTTTTGAACTGTAGATACTTGAGCACATAAACAATACCTACTATACTAAAAACACATCAAACCCTATGCAAATTTTGTGCCAACTCAACATGCTTTACTAACTAATCATCAAATTGAAAACATAAAAGAATAAAGATAGCATAAAAACTACACAATAGAACATCAAGGATAAAGACTTGTCACAGGTAACAATTCTTAAGGAAACTTTAGGATAGGTTTCAATTTTAGGGTCTCAAGTTCTTAAAAGTAGACAATCCTAGGTGTATACCTAGGTACTAACACTCCCCTTATTAGGGCATTCTAATGCATGATTCCCTTCACTCATACATCCTATACACTAGACTTGTGGTCGACTTGGTTTGGTATAGTTAACTCTTGGATTTTTTCAATTAATTATGCAATCTTTTGTGTACCTACGATAAATATCTAGTTGGTGAGAAGGTTACTACCACCGTAGTTGGGTAGTTATCCATTAATTCAATATTCAAATCCCACTCCATGTCACTTCTCGGTGAACTCACAATATGTTGTGATAGGAAAATTCTAGTTAGGGGTAGCAACCCTTGGATAAATAGTTCCTTATGGTGAGCATCATGCAAAGGAAATGAGATCTTATAAAATACATCCATAATAAATTGTGCATAGTCCCAAATAGATTCTCCATCAATATGCCATATTTCTCTTACTTGTGGTATAACTTGTTGTTTGAATTTAGGATGTGAAAACTCATGTAAAAATAGTTTCTTTATATTTTTTAGGGTCAAGGCTGCTACATTTGGATCATGACATTTAATCAGCCTTGTGTACTTTGTAAATCTCTTATGCACACATTTTTTTGGAATTCAACAAATTTATACGTCGTTAGGGTCCTTCTGGCATTCCATATAGATTTTCAAAGGAATCAATGTTGTTATGCATTAGATTTTCCCCCTATTCCCCAAAATTATGGACATTTTATAGGATTCCCTAATTTTACTCTATCCACTTCTACAATTATAGGTTCTACCAACACAAATCCTTAAGGTCTCAATTGAGTTACAATATTACTATTAGTACGGTAACAAATGCTACTGCTTCCTCTTCCTAGCAATTTATTCTGTAAGTTGTTCATATTACTGCTCATCTAACTGTACCAAGGTAATTATAAAATAGAGTGCTAAGAATGTGCTTACATATTATGTGAGGGTTCCTAGGGGGTGGTTGAAGGTGTCCTATTGTTGTTATTTCTGGTATCTACTTCTACAACAATGGGGGTTTCACTTTATATTGTGCTATCTTTTTCCATGGTTCTTGATAAATATAATTTATACACTTCATTTAGGGTTCGCTTTGGTGACTAGTATGGAAATCCACTACTTACCAAATAAACCTAACATTCGTACCCCTTACTTGTACTTCCTCCCTAGTTTCCTTTTATTGGGTGATCTGGTACTTCTATTGTTCTTCCTCTTATCCATGAGCTAGTTAACTCCTCTCTCTTCTCCATTTGGCGTAGATCACTTTCTCTTTCTTCATCTATCTCTACATTCTACAACTCTTCTTCTAGTTGTGCACTATTATATTCTCCTTTCTCATCTATGTTTTCAACCACAATTCACATATTTATGGTCTTTCTACTATTTTCTCATCCTCAGAGTCCTTACTAAATTTCCACTCCATTGTGTGTAGTTTCTACCTTCCACAATTAAGTAATAAGACTTTGAACATTCCCTTAAGGAACAAGGGCTTTACTCTTCCATTATAATCCAATTCAATGGAATAAATCTGATTTCAACCATCTAGGGATTGATCCACAATTGAACTTCCTTTAGTATTCTTCCCCTAACTCCCCTTATGACCTCTTCATTGACTTTGGACACTAATCGATTATTTTTAGATGAAAATTCCTCAATGTAACTAGTAAGGGTGCTTTCTACCCATAAATAAACACCTCTAGTTAGAGGTGAGTCTAAATTATCTAATTTTATAAGATCCCATCAATTCCATTGAATGATACTCCTCTGTTGGTTTTGATATTCAGGATTGTCTGCAAGTATTTGTAGACAATATTCTAGTGCTACTGGAAATTCAATCCACAAGTTTTCATATTGTTCTAGAAATGGTCCTCCACAAATAATTTATTTTCTAAGTCTTGATGTTACCCACCCTCATAATTTGGCTTCTTGCATTATGAAATATCCAAACTTATTGTGCCACTATAGTTGAATTTGGTTCATCGTCACTTGTGTATCCATGCAGTTAACAATGTCCTATTAAAAACTAGGTCCCGACAACGAAACCATTTGTTTTCAAAAAATTAGAGATTGGGTTCTTGCATAGGGGCCAACAAAGGGCACTGATGTAGTAAGGTGTTCTAGAATTTTCTATCCCTAGAAGGAGATCTTACTCAAAGCACAACCAAGACCTGTGTGTGATAAGGATAGTTAATTGCATGGATAATCTTGATAGGGTTGATTCTCTTCATACCACAATACAAATTATCAGTATACTATCATAACAAATTCCACTAACCATAACATGCAGACATGAAATAGAAATATGATCTATCCATTAGATGTTAAATAGAGTATAAATCATACATAGAAAATTAAGGGGGGGTAAATTCCTTCATTCATATTTCCAACAAATTATATTACATTTCATATTCATGGCTCTGCAGCCTTATATTTTCATCTACAGAATTAACCATTGTGGTATCACAGAGATTACCCAAAACCCGAATATATAAGACTAAGGTATCATTGATGTTTTGTTGTGTCTTGGTCTGATTCTGGTCTTCTTTTCTCTTCTATCTCTCTTCTATGTATCTATGTCTTCTTATCTTCCACTTATTTCCCTCCTCTTCTTCTTACCTTGTGCTTCTTTATATAGTGAGGAGGTAGGTCTAAAATAATTGTGGAGTTAGGGACTTCTGCAACTTCTATCTCTTTACCCTGCACTATTTTCTGTCATCAGAGGCCTTTCCAAATATGAAGGAGCCAACAATATATATATATATATATATATATATATATATACGTATATACACACACACACACACACATGTATATATATATATATATATATACACACACACACACACACATGTATATATATATATATATATATAGATAGATAGATAGATAGATTCATAGATAAATACATATACATGTGTAATTATATGTATACACACACATACACACACACACACACACACACACACACACACATGCATGCATGCATACATATATGAGCCAAACGGTATAATTACAGTTAAGGTCCTAGCTAACCATTAAAGAAAATACTAATATAATAATATAAATGTAATGTCACAATATATAAGGATTAACATGTCCCTTCCCTTTAAACAAATGTTGTCATCAACACTTGGTTAATAGACCCTAAAACTAATTCTCAAAATGGTAGTTAAATTCAGGAACATGGCTTCCTCTAGAAGGAAATGATCATAAAAGTCCAAGACTAGAATATCTCAGGAAATGCCCCAACATAAGGGTGCTATTTGTGAGTTACACCTTCTCCAATATTTTAATTCAATTTATGTCATTAAGAATTGGTTTTATTTGTTGATAACGTAAGTTAGAGTTACAAATGTGGAAATATCCCATACCCATTCAAGAGTATGCATTTAATATACATTTATTATATTTTTCTCATTTTAAGATGCACCCACACCTTTCATAAAGAAAAACAGACATAATCACATGTTTCTTCAAAGGATACAAGTATAAGATGAAAAGACATTTTTTGGTATATTTTATGTAAAGTAAGATTTAATTTGAACAAGGGATGTTGCAAAGCAGCAAGTCCTTGCAAGTCCCTTCCTTATGGACTTGTTGTTGTGCAATGAGAGTTTGGTCTTTGCTTTGTAGCGTTACTTTTATGAGAGTGATTCAAAGAATATTGACAAATATTTTTCAGGTTTAGCATCTGGAATAGATCTATTAAACAGTTTTTGTTAGTTGTTTCGCCAAAATCTCTTTGGAAGATCAACAATAGTTTGCATTTCCCTAAAAATGCATATAAATCACTGATTTCACAAGAAAATCAAATCCAAAGGCCCAATCACTTCATTGAATTACATTTTGATGATGCACCAAGTGAGAGAGAGAATTTAAGAAGGTTCTCTATGTTATGTAAGGCTATTACCGTTTGAAGTTCTCCTCCATTGAGGAATGCTTCACTAATATACCGGTTCAATTGTAGAAAATAAATTAGGTAACAAAATAACACTTATACACAAACATTTATATGACTAATTAACACTTATACATTAACATTTTTATGACTAATTTTACCAAGTAAATATATATATATAAATATATATAAATTAGGTAACAAAATAACACTTATACACAAACATTTATATGACTAATTAACACTTATACATTTTTATGACTAATTTTACCAAAAATATATATTTTATTTTTAACCTTTCAATATTAATGAACCATAAACATTACTCACCTTTCACTTGAAAAAAAAAAGGGATTGAAAGGTGAGAAAATGGCTTCTAGCTAAGCATGTTTAAGACCACCATTTACACAAACTAAACTATGTTATCGAATTGTAAGCATGTTTAAGACCACCATTTACACAAACTAAACTATGTTATCGAATTGTTTCTACTTTTATTGCTTTTTATTATCTAGTGCATCTTATTTCTTACTCGGAGTGAATAGTATATAAGTCTAATTAAAATATGTTATCTATTTTTTACTATTAATTTTATTTTTTTACTGTATTAATTGTTATGTCCATGACATCATGGAACCATTTTCCACATAATAGTATATTGACATGAAATTTGAAAAATCAATTTTCCAAGCCAACAATGTGAAACTTCGATTATTTTATGATTTTGGTCTCGAAATTTGGATCAAGGGTTTCTCCCGCAGTATGTCCCTCGTCTGTCTCATCTACAATGATGTTAGTATTTGTTGGTAGGCCCACTTCAATTATCGGGACTCTCATGATTTCCCCTTCCACAAATTCAGCAAAGAATATTCGATAATCAATCAACAGAGGTGGTGGATTGGAGGAAGTGGTGTAAACTATAAAGGATAGTGTTTTCATGGAGGCCTTCTTTAGTCCAAGGTTTCTCATCGTATCGGATTATTCAAGCACTATCTGCATCTTGTAGTGTAACAAGCATCTGAGCAACGAGATAAGAAATATCACAAAGAGAAGAAGACAGTGTTGATTAAGTTGTCATTGATGTTAATGGTGTCTGGTCATTGATTCCAATTGTTAAGTCCTTAGTGCCCCTTGTGGAGCCCCTGAGCTTTAGTGTTTAGTTTGTGGTTGTTTATGTCAGGGGATCCTTTTTGACCTTTTCCAATCCCAATCTTGAAGCCCTTGGAGGCCTTGGAACAATGGAAAAATCCATGGTTACCCATTGACTTGGTAAAGTGCCCCTAAGTTGTATCTTGATCCCATTTGAGTCCACTGTCAAGTTACTTGATCTTGCTTGGTCTTTGGTTACTGGTCTTTGTGTTGCTTGTTATTCTTTTACTTGTTTTGGTCTGTTGATTGGTTGTTGGATGGATGATGTGGCTCATGTGTGTAATTCCCTTTATGTGTTGATGTTGGAGTTCATTGCTTGCATTGGATGTTCTTGACCTTGTTGAGTTCTTTTAGGGTCCTCGAGTCCATGAGCTTAGATCTTGATCCTCTTGCATGTGGAGAATTAGGTCTTGGAACCCACAATCAAGTATCAAATATGACCATGTCCTTGACCATTCCATCGTGGCTCCCTTCACACTTCGACCGTAACTTCAAAATTGGTACCCAAAATAACCAAAACAAACCCAGGGCCAACAACCATCCTTAAAAAGGTGATATTGGTTCTTATCCCTATAAAATACGGCCTTGCAATCATACAAATATGGGATTCCAAGTGTAATGCAAAAAAAATCCAGCGGTACTACATCAAGCTATGACATCATCCTCAAACTTATTAGAAATTGAAAATTTTAATATACATTTCTTAGTTACTTGCAATTGTGCATCATTAGTAATCCATCCTGGTGGATATGGATTTTCATGAGGTATAGTAGCTAAACCCAGTTTCTTTACCACTTCTTCAAAAACTAAATTGAATTGAGACCCACTATCAAATAACGTATAAAATTTTGTATGTTTTTCAATGACCTGAATATGAAAGAGTTCACCTCGTTTCTTATTGTTGAGAAGGGGTGGGGAAGGGTCAAGGGCCTAAACGGATTTGGAATTTCTAGTGGGAATGGTTAATAGTTGAGAGGGGGTGGAGAAGGGTCAAAGGCCTAGAAGGATGTTGTAAGTTCGACTGAGAATGGTTAATAGTTGAGAGGGGCTGGGGAAGGGTCAAGGGCCTAAGAGGATGTTGTAAGTTCAAGTGGAGAAATATGAAGGAAATGAGAGCATGATGGG
>LPNX010154239.1:28329-75218 GCA_001517045.1 Pseudotsuga menziesii
ATAAACAATTTAACAATTTAAGAGTGAACAAATATTAAAATCATTTGAATACAATACAATAGCAATTGAGCTAAACCATTTAAAAATGTACACACATTAAATTGAATTGGTAAACTATATATTATTCATCGCATACGATTATATATAAACCAAGAGCCACGAGGTGACAATGCCCCCGACATTACCACCTATTGTTGCAAGAGAATCTAAAGCGAATTTTGCAATTGGAAATAGCTTGTGCCAAACCTTTGAAATTAAGAAGTTGTAAATGATTGGTTTGCCACATCCTCGTCTCCTCTCTAATAGGTTTTCAATTGTAATAATATGCATGAGGGATTGGATCTTTTCGAATGTTCACATTGATGTTAAAGTTAGCCATAAAGAGAAATTTCGGGGCCTTTTCAATGATCCAAAGTTGGAGTGATCTACATTCTTTTTTGGATTGTCTTGTGAAAATTAATTTGGTATCAATCTTGGCCTTTGGGATTTTTTTCTTTTTCTTTTTGGGAGACCTTATTCTTTAATAAAACATCCTCCAAATGGCATAACTATTAATAAACTCTACCTGTAAAAGTTTTCTTTTTGGAATCCAACACCTAATTCAAAATTGACATAGATAACAACATAGGTAATTATTCTCTTTTGGACCTAGTTTGCATTGGACTTAAATTTGTGCAATCAACATAAAGATAGGAAGATAACACCAAAATTTATTTTAAAATCCAATTAATTTGGTCATGTACGAGCATTGATGATATCACAAGGGCATTGTCATTTGGTGTGCCAAATTATTACAAACTTTGCACAATGTCGTATAACGTATTGGCCATACATAATATCAGTAACTAATATACATTCACACATTCATAGAACCATAATATAATTAAGGGGAAATGTTCTACTCATATATTAATTGCACAAGCACATAATTTACATATACAATCTTAAGAGCTCTTGGTTTTTCCACCTCATGGTCACTCTAACTCTCTAGGTTAACTCCACAAACTAACTAATTTCTCTCTATTAACTAGTGAATCCAACTCGAGTGCACGGGGGCTTCACTTGTTGACCAATATCCTATCACGTTAGTTCATATTGTGGGTTTTAAAATTTTCAAAAATTGAACCAATATATTGCAGGTATTGGGGGGGTGAGGGGTTTAAGGTGGGGGTGAGTAGGCTGGTTTATAAGGATTGAGTTATAAAAAGGGGTGGGAAGGAGGTTTTAAGTATTGGGAGGGGGTTTCAACAAAAAGAGTTTGGGTTAATATCTCTAGAAATTAAGGGTATTATTTAATATCCCACGATCGCACGTGCTATGTGAGAGGTTCACTAAGTGAAGTCCCCATGCTCGAGTGTATGCCCTACTATTTATTTCCTTGGCTCTCTATTTTCTTAATTCTTTTATCAGCTAGCCAACTCTTCAACCCACATGCATAGCAATTGCGAGACAAAAACGGTTTATATGGCACCACTTACACCAAAAGCTATGTTAATCCAAAGGCTGGATTTAGGGTAAATGTCCTTGAACTAATGTTAGGTTATGTTACTATAATAACATTATCCTTAGATGTTGGGATTTTATTTTACAAAGATCCATTGATGCTTCTCTTCTTCTTCTTTATCTCACTCCTTTGGTTTACATCCCTTGGTTTGTCAGAAATAACCCATCAACAAGCACTTGGGGAGTTGGGTTACCACGAAGATAGTTTATGTCCCATCATTGAGAAATTATTCAACACATACCATCCAAAATTACTCTTGATAAGATTGTCTTTGAGACATCCCATAGTCCAAGGATTGAAATTTTATGTCCCACCATTGAGCAATTATTCAACGCACACCATCCAACACGTCTCTTGATAATATTGTCCTTGAGACACCCCATAGTCCAATTATTGAAGGAGCTTCGGCAAGCCAACTTACTCTCATAGTAGACTTGAACTTTTTATCTATATGATATTATAGTTTATCTTACTATAATAACACATCCCCATATAAACTATCTTACTATAGAAACATATCAACTCTTAAAATACTCTCTTATTCTTAACCAAATATATACATAGTTGTATAATAAAATACTTCTATTATAAAAAACAATTAAAAATAATACTTTAAACATATCCAACATTGTACTATCAAACTTTGTACATAGCAACTCAGGCTTATGCTAATTCATCCAATGTCCTCTTACATTCTACTTCCTTGTGGCCCACTATTTATGGTTATTGGTAGATGCCCCTCCACTGCCATTGAATTTTTCAAGGAAACACAATTAATTTTAAATGAAAATGGAGCCAATAAGCTTGAATACGCGATTGAAGTTTTTGACACTAGAAGGTTTCTTCCTTTGAATTAGAATATATTAAGTACATGAAACTTGAAGGTAAATCTAAATTTAGAGGTTCATTGGTACTCTCATCATATATATTTTTTTTATTAAAAGTATTAAAACATTGCAATAGAATAATAATATATTTAGGAGTTAGATGTGGAAAACACTTTATTGAATATATAATAATAATATTCTTTTTTAAGTGTTGGTTTTGGTAGTTGTCGAGGTTTTATGAATTTAATGTGAATGAGGTTTTAGCCATCATAGTTGTCAAATTAATGACATTATGATAAAGAAATCTATCATGATAAAATCTTGGAGTGGTTGATATGAGTATCTTTAAACTAGCAATTGCACTTTGGGGTGCAATAAAAGAATGATGTATTGCAAGTAAGGATGAGGAATTTGGAGTGTCATGAGATTTTTTTTACAGTTTTTTTGAGTGTCTTCATCCTCCCTGTAAAAGAATATAGGATAAGTACAACATTTTATACTTTTATGTTTTCTTAAGGCTAGTACTCACCACTTATTCACTGAGTTTCAAACCCTTGACCTTAAGCAAGGAGTTCCTTCACATTACACCCATTCATGGTAGAATCACCAGGTAGACAATATTTAATACTTTTATGTTTATTTAAAGTAAAATATACTATTTTATTAAAAGATTTAAAAACATTTACATTTCATTTGTAAAATATCCTTATATCTTTATTAATTTTTACTTAATCTCAAATTAATTTAATTAAAAAATTAAATTCATAAAGCATATAAAAATTTATCATCGTAAACATCTATCACCAATCAAATACCATACTTATACATACATAGCATTTCCAATTGACAAAATTTTGATAATGTTCACATGTACGGACAATTTAAATGTGATTGCAAAAGGACATAATAGACTTTAAATTTGGTGCGTTTATTATTATTTATATCATATTTAAACATGATAACTTTATCCTAATTATTATTATTATATTATTATTATTAATTATAAAATATGACATACTAATAGAAAATTAAATATGTTTTTCATAATTTTGACAATGTAAATACTAGAAACAAGAAAACATTAAAAGTAAACTTCATAGAGAAATTTAATAAATGTTTCTTCAAATTAATGAATAACACTTTTAATAAATTCATTAATTTAAATTAGTGTAGTGCTTAATTGAGATTGGAACATAGCTCCCATTAATATAGAATTAGCAAAATACTAATAACATTAGTAACAACATATTAAATTGATCTTTTATTAAGTTCTCAATTTTATTTGTTCTAATTACTTATTAAATTTTAATTATTACTAATTAAAATTTATAATAATTTTTGTGTCAATCTTAAAAACAACTCATAGATATTTAAAGTTTATAACATAAATATATTATGAAAATCTAATAAAAAAATCATTGTATATAAACTTCAATAATCTCCATAACCATTTATAATAAATGTAAAAAAATTATCTATAGTTTAAATTTAAATAAATAGAAAGAAACTATTACATTACATTCCATTGACCATCAGCACTCCACTATGTAACCTTAAACAAATGACAAATTGCACCCTCCAAATCCATTCCCATTGACCATCGGCACTCCACTATGTAACTTTAAACAAATGACAAATTGCCCCCTCCAAATCCATTCTTCGTTGTTTAAAAAAGATAAAAGTAAAGGGCTCGTTCACTATCTTAAGCACATTGTTCCAGACAATGAATATTTCAAGGCAAAAATATGAAAAATTAAAATTAAAATGCATTTTATTCTTTTTAGATTATAATATGAGGTTTGTTGTGTGGTCACCATTACCATATGCTACATTTGCGTAGTACCTCCCACCAACATAATTTTTTCAACTTTGGTTTTACTCATTCCGGCATACGCCAAGCACTTATCCATAATTTCAATGCATTTTTCAAACATATCAATGTTCATCTACTCTCTTGATTTTTGAATGAAGGTCCTGAGTTTCATGGAGATAGGGTTACTTCAACGATGGACTCCACACAGGAAGACAACTCTCTATTGGCCCGCTCACATGCACTGTAAAGTCTCCAAAGCACTCTTGCATTTGAGGATGTGTTGGTTTTGTATTTTTTTTAAATTCCTCCCTAAATTGGCTCACTAATCTATTGTCAAAATCCTCACCTCCCAGATGGGTGTCTCCTCCAACTGCCTTGACCTTTATTTTGTGCTCCTTAATGTTAAGCACGACAACATTGAAATTCCCTTCACCCAAATTGAAGATAAGGATATTCTCACCATTGTCTAATGAATAAGTTGTCTGGTCAAATCCATATGCACTTGCAACAAAAATTGGCTCATTCAATATTTGTAACGGATCAAAACCTGCTATCTTACTAACAATTTTAGTGGTCCTCCTTTGAGAATCAGTATATTATGTGGGAAAGGTAATCACAACTTAATTTACTTGGAAACCAAGGTATTGTTGGGCGCTTTCTTTCATCTGAAGCAACACCATTGACAACATTTCCTTAGCCTCAAAGGTTTTATTTTATCCTTTGAAGAAAAATTGGATGAGAGGCTTTTCATTAGGTCTGCATGCAACAGAAAATGCCTAGACACACTTATCACTTCTCCTGCAAGAATCTGAGAAGCGCCTCGCAAACAATCTCTTTCCATAGAAAAATATGTTTGCAAGGTTAGACATGACTTTATTCTCAGTAGGTTTCTCAATTAAGCATTCATTTTCTGTGAAGGAAACCATGGAAGGGGATTAAATGCTTATATAGAAAGCCTGCGTTCAATGGTAGGAAATAAGAGAATGGCAGGAAATATGCGTTCATTGGCACACAAGAAGAGGTCAAACCGACGATGAAATTCATGAAATCCGTATGGATTGCAGAACCACGAGTGTAGGAATAAATCAATGGTAAAACGATAATTCTTAGTCCTGCGATATGAATTTTTTTTCCAATTATTTTCAGGCCTTTGATATGATAACAGTAATTTGAATCTTGTTTTAATACATAAACACATAGAACATTAAACAACCACATATATAAAACAAGAATAAAATTGGATATATAACAAGAATGAAATTGGATATATAGTTTTTTTGTATGAACAAAATTTTGGTATTTTGGTATTATATTTTGGTATTTATTGACACAAAGATATGTATATACACTTCCTGCAAACTAATGTAATATATATTTATATGTAAAGTATATACACATTCCATTTGATTTAGTTTTGACCTATTTCTACATCTATTTATGCATGCAATACCATTGAACACAAATGTGTGTGCATATATATGTAAAATAGTCTCCATGCTTTCTAGATGATATCCAAACGTTTCACTTTGATTATGAATTGTGTAAATACGTAAAATTTCAACATTTGAAAAAATTCCACAAAGTGCACTCTCAACAATATCACCATTAATATTGCTTCACAGAGACTACCAGTTTTCCATCCAATCCGGGCATCACATGGTCCTAACATCCTCCAAAAATGTAACTACAGGTGTGACAACGTTCTGAGTAAAATTTTGAATAGCACCTCTATCTATCTCAAACAGATAGATATTGATATAGTTGTACTGAGGCTATCAAATTTCCTTCCAGTTAGGACATTTCATGCCCTTAGCATCCCAAAAATTTAACCACAAATCATTGATAAAAATTTTGAATAGCACCTGCTGTATCTATCTATCTCATACATATTTCTCAATATTTTTATCCTATTCAATTTACTATAGTTAAGCACCACATTTACAATGAGAAGCATGTTTGGTAGCTATGGATTCAAAATTTTGTGAAATTTTTTTATTGTTAATTAGTACTAAGATGCATAATCCTCGTCACTGGATTCTTTAGTTCATCCAGGTAGTTGTTGGGCCCAAAAATGGCCTCTTTTTACCACCCTTAATTACCTCTTTTTGTTCTATCCTACCCCATTGAGCATGCCAAATAAATGTTTTACGCCCACTTTACTCTTCAAACCACCAAGGTATGATTGGTCATTGTTTTATTTTATTAATACTTATGATTGTGATAATTAAAGCTTCATATCTCTCAATGCGCTAACATATGATGGTTTATAAAGGTATTTTGAGATATGTGGGCTGCAGGCAGATTGGGCTGAACATGCTATGAAAGGGATGGGCATCCATGCTCAAGCTGATCTCCATCCATCCTATCATTACACAAGGAATGCGGTTCCAGTACGATGTTAAGGACAAAGCTGTGCCAAGGTAACTGTAACAGAATGCGTCAGAATTGGAGGTCAACAGTGCGTTGTTGCTCGTGTATAGCTGTAATATGAAGATATCTTCACTCCTAGGGCAATTAACAGTTTTCCTATATTTCCTATTTTTCATCCTGCCACGTTTGTAACAACTGTTGTCATTTAGGGCGCCTGAAGATCAGAGATCTTCATGGCTGCCCCATAATAGGATAGGATGTTGTGATTTGCATGGTATAAATATGGAGAACTGTTTCGAACCAAGGGTTGTTGAACATATAATCAATTCATTGTATTAGCTCTGAGGAGGAATTGTGTAATCACTCTGTCTTTTAATACAAGGAGCTACTTCCGATCTAAAGGTTTTTACGTGTGTTCAACTAGCATCTTTGTATGAAGGATGGGCCTGCCTTCCATAGGGATCGCTGAGTTAAATTAGGCATTTTCAATTATTTTGTTGTGTGATGTTATGTTAATTTTATTTCTTCATAGGAAGCTGTAACAAGTGTGGATTTACAGTGTGTCGTGATTGCATCTCTTGGATACCTGTAGTGGCATGGTGTGACAGTCGACTGAGTAGGTAATTATTTATTATGCAATTCGTGTGGTAACTGTAACAGCTCTGTTCATCCTTAGATATTTTAGTTGTTGTTTCCATGAATCTTTGCAACTTGTCTCTTATTTTTATGATTAGAGAATTTCATTCCTGTACTTCAATTTCATAGAACAGCTGAACTCAATTTCTGTATTTCGAATTCCTAGATCAATATTCAATTTATGTCTTTGGATTCCTAGGACAATCAGATTAGATAGTTGAGTTAATCATCAAGTGGTTTGAACAAAATTCCCCTTTATTTGCAATTGTAATTTAGATGTGACTTTTATCTTTCCATTCTTAGATCAAGAATAGCAGAAGGTAATTGTGATTGCATTCCTTAGAAGGTAACTAGATTAATTAGATTCTTGGGATGAGCATAGCCAAACAGAGAATAGGGTTGTTCAATTACAGTAATTTTGTGTTTAAGCATATACTGTGCATGTTATCCTTGAAATACAAGACTTCCCTGGGTTGACAATAAATATTGTACACTCTATGTGTTAGTTGTAATTCACTTGCGTATTGGGTGCTCGACATTTTGGCATCGTTGCTGGGGAAGGATAAAGATTAAACACCATCATTAGTTGCATCCTGTAATTGTTTCTATTCAGTATTTTCCATTTTTTTTTGTAATGATTTGGGTTGCATGAATACAAGAAGGGTAAAGCATGATCATCTTTCGACTCCCAAAACCCCACAAAATACTAACAGTGCAGGTGGTCGAGGTCGCGGTCTAGGTCCACAATTGGGCAGAAGGACATTCATTGATGATCTTGTTGACAAAACTAATTCATCCACCAGGGCTTGCCATCAGGAAACGCCTATCAGAAGAATCCCTACCGATCCTGGGGTTCCAGCGTCAGGGTCCATAGTGGAGAACACATGAGCAGCCGCGACTTCCTCAAATATCCCTGCAAGAGAGGATAAAGCTAGTACAACCGGACCTCCTGGTAGAATCCCGATCTACCACATTTACGGGAAGGTTGTAACTAAAGAAGAGTGGACACAGCTCCACCAGAAGATTGCTGATCAGTGGAAGAACGAAGAAAAGAACGAGGAGAAGAATGAAGAAAAGAACGAAGAAAATAATGAGGAGAGGAACGAAGGAACGAACGAAGAAGAGAAAACAAAAGAAGGAATGAGTAACATATATGAATCTGACGAGAAAAAGGCAATGGGGGAAAACCATCATCATGAAGATCATTCCCTGCTTGAAGGAACGATGGCTACACTTCAATTCCCAATTCAGCATCCAGAAGGGACAACCCCTATGAAAAATATATCACCATCGGTGTTGCCTCGATTCCATGGAAAAGCGGCAAAGGATCCAGATGAATTTCTTTTCAAGTTTGATATCCTCTGTCGCAGCTACGACTACGTCACCGATGCACAAAAGCTGAAGCTCTTCCCTGCCACTCTAAAGGGAAATGCATTATGCTGGTTCATGAGCCTAAGAGGTGGAACTGTCACTAATTGGGACAGGATGAAACAGGTGTTCCTGGAGAAATATCAGGAATATTGAAACACCAAATACAAAAGAGAAGAATTGTTCAAAATGGTGCAGAAGGAAGATGAGAGTCTAGAAGATTTTGTAGAAATGATCTTATACAATGTGCAAAGAGTTGGACAGACGAACATGGGGTTAGATGTGCTCAATATAATCCTGCTTCGTGGGATTAGGGATGACTGCCTAGATATGTTAAACCTATTAGGAAAGGGGGATATCTCCAAGGAGTATTTCGAGAAGATTGTGGAATTATGCAAAAGGTACTCTAGGGGATCTTCCAGGAATAACAGGTGGGACAAACGGGATAAGATAGAACACGATGTCTTCGAAAGAACTTAGAAGTCATCTAATGGAGGAGCCACCTGTGCAGAGATAGGAAACCTCCTTAAAAATTTTAAAACAGAAATGATGAGCTATATCTCCTCAGAAATCGACATCTTGAGGGCAAAGCAAAAGCAGGCAGTAGAGGACCTCACACTAGGTGTGTTCTGCCCTCGATGTAGAAAGAACCACCCTTTGAAGGAGTGCCCTCTTAACAAGTTAGAAGTGTGTCAGCTGAACCATGACACAAAATAATTCCCATCACTTCCCCAAGTGAATGCAATTCTTCAGGAATCAAGGAACCGGCCTACTTCATTGCACAAAAGAAACCTTGGCAACCTCGAAACCAAGGTATGATCCCGGACTCGTTTCCATTTTTGAATAATATGAGCAATTGGAATAATATGCAAAATGTGAATACATAATTCCCTTAATCTTATTCTCAATGGAACCCTTCTCAACCTTCAATGCAAAATTATAACTCATGGAATCCCTGGACACATCCACCACACGAACCAACTTCTTGGTCTCCTGGATGGAGGAATTTCCATCTAGGGAACCAGTTTCCTCAACAACCTCCACATCAACAGAAACCATATCCTCCTCCATATCCTCAATATCCTCAATACCCTCATCCGAAGTCGCAGCTGCAATTGCAGAACAATTCTACCCCTAATGTACCGATATGACCTCAGCTGCCTGCTCAACCTAATCCTAACCCAAACAATAAAATAGTCCATCAATTTGAGACTGTCAACATGCCTACCTACTCCCTTTCTCCTGTTCCTTGAAATGATATTCACTTACGGTCAAGGAAAATAGTAGAGCCTATGATCATAGAAGATGTTCCACCCTCTGTACATGAAGAAGGGATGAATCCATAGCATCTATCCGATACAACCCCCATTATTGAAGATGCTGAACATCCCACAAATGGGACGGCTGAAACACAAAATGATAAATCCAATAATACGCAACCTACCCAGCTGATTAGGAAACCACCATATCTCGAGAGATTAATGCTACCAAGGATAGGGGGACAACCCCAGTTTAACCTCTTAGGAGAGTTAAAGAATCTTTATGTCCAAGCTCTTTAAGACGTACCTATCTATGCTAGAACTGTTTGGGACCTGTGCACAAAGAAACCAGGGAGGAAGCCTAGAGATCCTCCCACTATCCACATCATAGGGAAATTATCTGCATTAATAATAGGAAAAACCCTATTGGCCAAGTATGACGACCCTGGGAACCCCACTGTCACTATGCAGATTGGGAATACACAGATACCCAATGTAATAGTATATTTAGGAGAAGCGATTAATGTCATGACAATCAAGACTGTAAGAAAACTTGGGCTCACTAATATTAGGCCTACCCCCACTGTTTTAGAACTGGAATATAGATCCACCATTAAACCTGAAGGAATTCTAGATGATCTCATCATCTCATTTGACTCTTGGGAGTATCCTACTAACTTCTTGGTTTTACAACCTAAGTCGCAGCTGGGAGGACACCCATTCATCCTGGGAAGGCCTTGGTTGGCCACAACTGATGCTTGCATCAACTGTCGATATGGATCTATGACCATATCAGATGGCACCGAGACTAAGAACCTCACTCTCTATCCTCCAGCTCAGCCTAGTCGAGAAGCTGAAACTTCTTTTTGGATGGAGCCAGAGGAAGAGGAGGGCATTCAGCCATTATTAACTATAGGGAAAGCCTTAACTTTTAAAGATGAAACTGAAGATGATTTCATTAATAACTTCATCAATGAACCCACCTCAATCAATAAACAAGTTTATCAAATCCAGAACATTACTCTGGGTAAGGAAGAACAAGAAAATCTCACAGAAGAAGCACTAGTCGGTGACACACACATAATCCCAGTATTGAAAAATTTGAAAAGTATTCCCATTGAGTTAGAGTCTGGAAAAACCTTGAATATTAACCCTAGCCTCTCCTTAGATGAACAGAAGCACCTGATCAGTCTCTTAAAAGAACACAAGGGGGAATTTGCCTGGCAGTATACAGACATGAGGGGTATTCCCTCTATCCTATGCACCCATCATATTTATATTAAAAGCAACTCCTGACCTATGTGTCAGCCTCAACGATGAATGAACCCCAATCTTAGGGACATAGTGAAGGAAGAAATTTAGAAACTCTTGGAAGCAGGATTTATATATCCTATTTCAGACAGCGAGTGGGTCTCCTCGCTCATAATTGTACCCAAGAAAAATGGTAAATGGAGAGTCTGTGTCGACTATAGGGAGTTGAACAAAGCCACACAAAAAGACCACTTTCCCTTGCTCTTTATTGATCAAGTACTTGACACCGTATCAGGGAAGAAGTTCTTCTCCTTCCTGGATGGGTTTAGCAGGTACAATCAGATTCAGATTGCACCTGAAGACCAAGATAAAAATACCTTCACTTCTCCCTGGGGAACGTTTGCTTACAGAGTGCTTCCCTTTGGTTTATGTAATGCACCAGGAACATTTCAAAGAGCTATAATCAGCATATTTTCTGAATTAGTTAATTATGGTATGGAAATTTTTATGGATGATTTCACTCCTTATGGAAAGGATTTTGAAGAAGCATTGGAAAATTTGAATTTTTTTTTAACTCACTGTGAACAAAACCAGCTCTCTTTAAGGACTGAAAAGTGCCATATGATGATGAGTGAAGGAGTAGTATTGGGGCACTTCATCTTTGTTTATGGCATTCAGGTGGACCCCTCAAAAATCAAGGTAATAAGAAATATACCTACTCCTGCAACTCAAAAAGAGGTGCGAAGTTTTCTGGGACATGCTGGATACTACCGAAGATTTATAGAGAATTTTTCCAAACTTGCCTCTCCTTTGCTTTCATTGTTAATGAAGGATGTGCAGCTTGTTTGGAATGAAGCATGCCAGACAGCGTTTGTTAAGCTTAAGGAGAAGTTGTCCACACCTCCTATCTTAAGAGGGCCCAATTGGACCCTACCCTTTCACATTTCTTCAGATGCTTCTGATATCGCTATTGGAACCGTTTTAGGACAGCAGGATGGTCAAGTACCTTATGGGATTTATTATATTAGTAAAAACTTAGCCCCTGCTGAACTTAATTATACTATCATCGAGAAGGAGTTCTTAGCTATTGTCTACTCCATTAACAAATTTCGACACTACATTACTGGGTATCCTACATTTGTGCACACTGACCACTCTGCCATTAAATATGTAATGAACAAACCTGTCACTAATGCCAGAGTGACTAGAGGGCTCTTATTATTATAGCAATTTGATATTACCATCATAGATAAACCTGGAAAAGAAAATGTTGTCGCTGATTTTTTATCTCGTTTCACTAACAGTGATGATAATTTTCCTGTTGAGGACTCTTTTCTAGATGAACATTTATTCGCAGTTTCAGCTCATTCCCCTTGGTATGCAGATGTCGCTAATTACTTGGTTGTAGGAAAGCTTCCGGCACATATGTCTAAAAGAGAAAAGAGAAAAATCATCCAGCAAAGTGCCAGGTATTGTTGGGTAAACGGTCATCTCTTTTACACAGGTCCTGATCTTGAAATCAGGAGATGTGTAAGGGAAGATGAAATCTTTCATATACTGAAGGCCTACCATGATGAACCTTGTGGGGGACACTTTGCAGACAGAAGGACAGGACACAAAGCACTGAGGATGGGCTACTATTGGCCAACTCTTTTCAGGGATGCAAAAAGATATGTTCAGTCCTGTGATAGCTGCCAAAGGATGGGTCAGCCCAACAGATTAGATCAAATGCCTCTACAACCACAATCAATAATTGAACCATTTGATAGATGGGCTCTAGATTTCATTGGCCTTATCAGCCCTCATTCCAAACAGAAAACTTACGTCTTGGTCTGTACCGATTATATGACCAAATGGGTAGAAGCGGTAGCTTTGGCGAAGGCTAATGACCAGCCTGTGATCGACTTTCTATATAGTGAAATATTTACCCATTTTGGGGTACCTAAGGAAGTAGTTACTAATGGGGGACCACAGTTTATGTCACATCAATTTGAAGCTCTGTTATGAAAATATCATGTTTAGCATAGGGTATCTTCACCTTACCATCCCCAAGCCAATGGCCAGGTGGAAAGCACTAATAAATTTATTGAATCCATCCTTACCAAGACAGTTAAGAGCCATCGTAGAGATTGGGCTGACAAGCTTCTGAAAGCATTATGGGCATATCGCACCACTTGGCGTAACACCATAGGTTTCTCTCCTTATGATTTAGTGTATGGAAAAAGTGCCATCTTCCCAATTGGTTTTGAAATCAAGACCCTAAAGACGACCACCGAAGTAAACCTAGCTGTAACTGAAGCCCAGGAAAGAAGATTGAACCAATTGAATGAACTGGACGAGAATCGGTTAGCCGCAGTGGACCAGACAGTGTTAATTCAACAACAAAGATCCAATTGGCATGACCGATTCATTAAAAATAAGGTCTTCTGTGAGGGAGACTGGTCACTATTATACGATTCTAGATTCAAAAGAGATTTCAAGGGAAAATTACGCACAAGATGGCTGGGCCCATATCTAGTAGGCAGGGTATTTGATAATGGCACAGTCCGCCTGGTAACTATTGATGAAAACCGCGTACCATTATTTGCTAATGGTCACAGGCTGCGACTGTACCGTAAAGCAATTTCAAAGGATGCATTTATCTCACAAATTGCCACTGATCTAGATTACCAGCTAGCACAAGGGTAGGAATTTCTCTCTGCCTCTGTCAATCTTTAATTAATCACTATAAATCGCGCATGAATCATCGTACATAAATAATTGTTTTTTTTCTTTCTTGTTATGTTATCTTTTCTTTTTGCACTTGATCTTTTTTATTGTTGTTTTTCCAAAATTTGTAGGGAAGCACCCAAGGATGAGGGTCAGATTGGGCTTGTCGACCAGAAGTCATTTTTCATTGCCTTCTTGCACCACGAAATTTTTTTTTCCCTTAAATAAATTTGTCACAGCTGCGACACCTTTTTCCGACAGCTGCGACACCAATTTTCTGGCAGCTGCAACTCCCATTTTTTGGCAGCTGCAACACCTTTTCCCGGCAGCTGCGACTCCCATTTTCTGGCAGCTGCAACACCTTTTCCTGGCAGCTGTAACACCTTTTCCCAGCCGCTGCAACACCCTTTTTTGGCAGCTGCAACACCCATTTTTGGGCAGCCGTGATATCTTTTTCGGCAGCTACGATATTTCTTTCAGCAGCTGCAACACCATTTTCGGCAGCCGTTGCATCATGAAACTCTGCCTTCTTCCATTTCCACATGCTGTGACCCCGTTTCACTTTTGACCATAAAACCCGTTTCCCGTCGCTCCAGCACAGTCACTTTCCGTCCGCTTAACATTTTCTTCCCTCTTTTCCAGTAGTCGTGACATCTTTTTCGGCAGCTGCGACATCTCTTCCGGGAGTTGTGACATCTCTTTTGGAAGCTGCGACAGCGTTTCCGGCATCTGCAACTCCGCTATATTTAGCTAATTTTTCTAGCATTGAAGGCCACGTCTCTTCTTTGATTTCTTTATGACCTATGGCTATGACTCCTATGTTATTAGTAGATCTTTGTGCACGCCATCAACTCCTCTAGATATGGCTCCAATTTCTGATGCCAACAATCTGACCCATAATGTGATATTTCTCATATTTTTGACCATTTTGACACTATGGTTTTTGCTTCACTGGAGGAAAGAATTATTGCAGTACCTCCATAATAATGATTATATTTAATGACTACACAACGCACAAGTTCAGCTTCTACAATGTTTGCAACCACACGTTCTATTATTCTCCGAAGGACATCCAGCGTGAATTTTCGAAGGTATGGCTTTGATTAACCACTTGATTAAGTATCAATATGATTTAACAATATCAGTCGTACCTCCCTTTTTATGCCCATTATTGCATCGATTATCTCTCTGCCTGTGCGACATAAAGACTAATTATGCTACCTAATAACCGCCACCTTTCCCAATTCGAAATAAAATTTCAAATAATCCGGTGTACTGAAACTTTCCAAATTTTCCTAACTCTCCTCTCAACGGTCCATGCATACTCTGTGTTGTAACCTCCATTTTCGGAGTCTGTAATCTGTTGATCTGCAAACTAATTCCGAAGTCAGAAGCATGGGGATTCCAGCTCATTATGAACCTTCAAACACATGAGAGCTCAGGAGAAACGCTGCAGTCTTCGCTATCTTTCAAGCTGCCGGTTGGACGGAATTTTTCGAACGTCTGAATGGATTTCACCGTGAATCAGCCTTACAGTTTGCTTTGAACCTCACAGAAACTCACTCAGAGGTTTGGGGATTGCGCATTGAAGTTTCTGAAGCCATTATGGCTGAGGTCACTGGTATTCCTTAGGTGGGAAGGGCTTGGTTTGGATGTCAAGTCCCCACTACTGCAACAGTACAGGACTTTCTAATAGAGGGGGAGTAGGTTCAAACGATAAAAAGGGGGATAGTATTACAGTCATTACCACAACCATGGAATCAAGTCGTTGTTTTCCTTAAGAAATATATAACCTGTGAAGGTAGGTACCAAACTGTCTATAATCCTGAATTCCCTTTACTATCTCATCTCCGTCACAGGGTTCTGTTAAATATTCCATATTATTTGCTCAATGATTTGTATCATATGGCGGGGTTTTTTCAAGTTTCCAAACATCCACTTGGCTCACTGACCCACCATGGCCTCACTAAATTAATCATCTTAAGGACCCTTGATCAACACAATATAACCTGGGAGCAATTTACAACTCAAGTTCAGGAACCCGCTCCTTTTCCCGGTGTTGAGGCCTGGAAATTCGTAGGCAACAATAGAAAGGGATTCTCTCCAGTCAACCTTCCCAACTAGCCTGTGACTGTTTGGTATGGGGAATCCGTCCGGTTTGCGGTCCGGCTACCGTAGGTCAAAGTAACAAAAACAAAGGTTTTACCGGTTGCGGCCCGGTCCACGGTGTATAATTTTGTATTTTTGACTTAAGTATGATATGAAAATGCCTAATTAACCATGCAGGATGATTAAGATACAAGGAGCGTTCACAATGTGATGCGCAGGTTCTTACCTCTCGTCTTAGGACTCGCAAGAATCTAAATATGCAGAAATAAAACTAACTATCTACCTATCTATCTATCTATCTATCCCCGGGGATCAAACTTTAACTTATTTGTGAGTAATGTGAATTGTGCATGTATCATAGAGAGAAATTCCAGATAGCTGATATTTCATCCTACAACACATGAATGATTAAATATATTTCAACAATCAGATAGCTAATTGTTTTATGAACAACATACATTACTCATGGTGGTAATTCCACAAACTAAACCAAAAATCATTTAAACAAGAACATAGGTTCTGAGAATTAGAACGATCTCACGGTTAATGGACAAAAAGCTGGAAAAACAAAATAGTTCATCTTTTAGCCATCCACAGCATAACATTTGAAAATGCCACCAATCTTCCTCCAACAGGAAAACAATACTTCTTTATTGCAAAGAGAAATAGTTCTTCTTACAATATAGCTTTTCATGTCTAACTCGGAAAAATCCCCTTTTCCCTCTTAGTCTATTACATTTATACAAAAACGGTGAGATGGTTGGATTGCCCAAAGTGACCTTTGGGCTTCCCAACTCTTCGTTTCCTAACGCTTGACTTTTCTCAAAGGTTTTTTACAAAATGTTACATATTACAAAAAATGGCCAATCCTTTACGAGGAGGGTCCCACTTGGGCATCTAGAAATTTCTTCCATGCCGAAGCTTCAAAGGCAATCCCCTCAAATGCACAAGGCTCTAAAAATTGAATATTTATCTCAAACTTAGCATCCTAGTTCTTTATAGCCTCAATCCTGGCTGCACTCAATCAGAGCTGATCCTCCAGAAGCTGCACATTGATAGCTGAATGATCTACTTCGCTCCTCAAGATCTGATCATCCAGGGCTTTAATACGCTGTACTTTAGCTTCCTCCTCCTGGTATCTCTTCTGCAATAGCTCCACAAAGGCGTTGTGATCCGAGAAAGCCTCAAGCCTCTGCTCAGCCTCTATCTGGCACCAGTTGTAGGTAATGAGAAGCCTTCTGAAAAACTCGGTGCATGCTCCTTTCGTCTTCTTAACTTATTTTTTGAAATATTCCGCAGTAGTTATAGCAAATTACAACAAGTCATAATCCCGCTTGAGGGCCTATGTATCCTTTGATGGCAGTTATGTTGGAGTTTCTTCCTTGTTTTCCAGCCTTTCCATTCTTGCAGTCAGGACTTCAAGGACGTCCTGAGATCAATCTACAAAGTAAGAGGAGGTCTCTAGGATTTCCTCCAATCTGCTATCTACCTGCAGCACCTTGCACCTTTCTCCTTCTATAGCAGTCTGTAGCTGCAGCATATTAGCCTTCTGGGCCAATATATGCTCTTTGAACGGTTGGAGGTTAACTTGCTGCTCCCTTGCTTCCTCCAGAGCAGTTGTCAGAGAAGAAATATGCTCTTGATGTTTCTCTTTCTGTTCTTGGGAGTGCATCTCACTGGCCTGCAAGATAATCTTTTGCTGCTCTTCTAGCTCTTCTACCTTCCCCATCAACTGTTCCTTTTCACTCCTTAGCTCTTGACATTCTTTCTACACTTTCTCCAAAGCCTCCTGTGTAGTTTCCATAACCTGTCTTTCTACATGGAGGGCCTACACTTCAGCCCTAGAATCCTTTATCTCCCTCTGCATGTCTTCATACTTCCGCTTCAGCCTATTGCCTTCCTCTCTCTCTTTCCTCAATGTGTCTGTCATAAGACCTTTTGGATAGCTTTAAGTCTGTCATAATCCTGCCCACATTATCGTCCGAAGCTTGAATCAGTGCTGCTCCGGCTCTAATGGTGAATCTTGGATCTTGGTCTGTTCCCAACATAACAGGCATATCCGTTATCATTTTACCAGGCAGACCTTCTATACAAAGGGGACCAGCAGAAGCTTGAATCAGTGCTGCTCAGGCTCTAATGGTGAATCTTGGATCTTGGTCTGTTCCCAACATAACAGGCATATCCGTTATCATTTTACCAGGCAGACCTTCATTATTCTCTTTGTTGTCCTATCATAATAAACAGTGTTGAAATCAAGGATTTCTTCACCCACCTTCTGTACAAAGGGGACCAATTTGAGTGTGGGGACCATGGGTGTGCTGGCAACAGGTACTTTTGAGTCCTAAACCTTAGGCTTCTCCACATCTTGGATCTGCCTTGCAACTGTTTCAGAAACTGACTGCTCTGTCTATGTCATCTTTAGCCTTTCAGCTTCTTGCTTTTGGAGTTCCTCATCCAGCTTCCTTTTCTTTTCTTCTTCTTCTTTCTTAGCTGCTTCTTCTGCTTTCTCAGCTGCTTCCTGACTAGCCTTCCTTTTTTCTTCTTCTTCTATGTGTAGCCACCCTATAGCTTCTTGTGCCAACCTTTGGGCTTCCTCATTTCTTCCTTTTGCTTCTTCCTCAGCCTTTGCTTGTTCGTCTCCCTTCCCACCTTTGGTGGTGATCTTATTCTTGAACCTTCTTCTCAAGTCTTTCATGTTTACTGCATTTCGAAAGATGGATTCTTCCCAATCCCAATGGTGGGCATACTCAAAATGCACATTGTTTGTTTTGCAGTGTTCAGCTACTTTACCGTGAGTATCATTCCTACGGAAGGGCATCTCTCCAAAATGGAACTTTTTTAGCTCTTCTACAAATTCATCATCCTTTTTTACTCTGGTAAACTTGTAGCTTCCTAAACTGAAGGGAAAAGGAGGATAGACAGTCTTCTTGTGCTCAAATAGAAAGATTCCTATTCCATCCAAGAACACTTGTCTGACTGCCTCCTTGTGAATAATGTAATCAGTTGCATATTTGGGCAGCAGGGAAGGTGCTCTTGAACCTCCAAACATCCTGAAGTACAGGCCATTTTTAGTCAAATAGTAGTCTGCATACTCCTCTATTACTTGCAGTGCCTCCTCTAACATACAATCACACTCCTTCAAGAAAATGAGTGTTTATAAGGGCATGATAAAGTGTTCACATACTTCTCGATAATGGATGTGATATTTGTGTGCCCACATCGGTTTATAGGAAGCATAGATAGGCATTCTTTCCCTATCCCAGATGCACCTGAGTCCGGGGAAAGGCTGATTACACAATATGCAATCGATGAGTATGGAACTCATAT
This sequence comes from Pseudotsuga menziesii, assembly GCA_001517045.1. Taxonomy (NCBI): domain Eukaryota; kingdom Viridiplantae; phylum Streptophyta; class Pinopsida; order Pinales; family Pinaceae; genus Pseudotsuga; species Pseudotsuga menziesii. The sequence continues at coordinate 47,503 of LPNX010154239.1, forward strand.
AGAACTCAGACCTCTTTTGGGCCACTCCTCCCAAAGCTAAGGCCAAGCAAGCTAAAAGACTATTTGATACAAGGCTAGCCCAATTGAAAATTGTCCCCTGGGTTGCAACATGAAAAATGATGGGTATCCACTATAACTTGAAGAGCCTACCATGTGCTCTTCCAAAAATCCTGTTCAACATTAAAGCTATGAACCTATAGGGGGGCCTTAAGCTTGATGTATCATAACCACCCGTCGTTCTGTATTTGTAATGTTTTCCGTGCAACAACATCTTTTTAAGAGTCTCTACCAGGTCCATTCTAATATTGTTCAGCCAATCATCAGATAAAAATACTTGGGCTTCTGGCAGGTGGTAGGCCAATGCTACATATCCAGGGCTCTATGCAGCATAGCCCTGTCTTTCAACATTTTCCAGAATCATTGTTGTGACATCTGCCCGGGGCAGAATCCAACCGATTACTTTAGAGCATGGGTACAACTCTGGTCTAGTGGCGATCTTCATCAGTGAAGATCTTTCGATGTTGGCATATATGGGCTCTTCTTCCAATCCTATGTCAGGAAATTCTCTACGCATGATTAGTCTATATATTTCCCCCCACTGGTACTCATGTTCAACACCAGAAATACACTTAGTGTCCTCGTATATGTATTCTATCTTGGTGACAACTTCTACTTCTGGCTCTTCTTCGACCACAGGGGCCTTCTTCTTTTGTCTCTTTGACATTGTGAGCTCTTACTACCATAAAATTGTAACATTAAGCCCTTTTGGCTGAGTGACAAACTGGTATACATCAATGTGCAGTGTGCCATTTCTTCTATGTTTAACATGATAGCAATCAGTCAATAAAGCAAGTATATGCATGTATAGACTGAAATGGCCTAACTAACAAAACTATTAAACCCAATGTGCAGTGTTCAGTGACTTTGTTTATGTCCAGCATGATGAAAAATATTTATATGCATTAAAATATGCAAGCTACCACTACTTTTCAATACCAACAATTCTAACAATATAATCAGGAGAAAAGAACATCTAGATTAACGCGAAGAAGACCTCCGCTCTCTGTGGGTGACATTATCGTTTCGCTGCATGAGGCAAATAGGGGAAAGATATACGAGACTTTAACAGTGCTTTAACAAAACCACGCCCTCGCAACTTATGGCCAAAAAGCAGTGATATATCCCTTTCAACCGGCTGGGGTTCGACCACTGAGCTCGAAAGGGGTCGCGCGGAACAACATGACGAAAACGATTGGGGTTTAAACGATGCAGGAAGCCCAAAAACGGAACAAACTGTCCCAAATCCATAAGGAAGGGCCATGGAAAACCTATCTCCACCATACATCATCATACAGGGTGGTTTGGTGTAGACAGCGTAACGGTCGTCTACACCAGACCCCCTAATTCTCTATGCACAGGGTGATATAGCAACGATGATATGGAAAAACTACTCTAAGGGCCAAACCGCCCTCCCACAGATAGTTAAGATAAAAATATTCACCTATATAGGCATATAATTTAACGGGACAAGGAAAATGGCCAGGGAAACAAACCACCATAGAAAATAAAACCACCAAACGTTCAAACGGAAAGAGGAAAGGCAAACGAAGCCTACCTGGCACTGATGTGTAACCGACGCGTATGGTGGGACGAAGACGGTCAGGCTTCTACAGTTGACTCCTGGATGCGGGTACTGGCAATGGGGTCCGAACAAAATCGAGCGATCGATAGCACGATAGCGACAGAGCATGGTAGTTAAAAATAACAATAGAATAATAAACCCCTCGACCCCGTATATATAAGGTCAACACCCGCGGCATATTGGATGGCGGACCACTTTTGGATCGGAAACTGAAAGCCAACTTTATTCTGCAACGGCGGACAGCCAAAATGCTAAGCCATTCATGTACCATACTTAGCAGAACCTCGGTCGACTATTCCTCGGGACCAAAGTGAAACGAGAGCCGCAACGGCGGAGCCGCGGAGGGTAAATTGATCTGCAACGGGTAAAATATGAATCAGAAGCGAAATGACTCTGTATCGGCACAGGTTAGCACCTCTTTTATCCGCAACGATGGAACCATAAGTATATCTCTGTCTGCAACGTCGGGGAATAACCGGGTGAAAAAAAATAACTGCGTGTCGGACTTCTAACATCGGAACAAAAGAAGAACCACAGCCGCAACGGCGGAAGAACAAAGGAAAACCGCTCCACAAAATGAGTTCAACATCAGAAGTGGAAACAATAGAGGATCAGAAAAGCTAATGCTTTCGGCAGCCACAACGGCGGAAGCGCAAAGGGCGTGGCCTTCCACAATGGCGAGTTTTAAATGACTTAGACAGCCGGAAGGAAAAGGCTTCCTGCAGCCGTAAGGGAGGAAGCCCATGACTTACGGAATCGATGGAAATAACAAACGGGTCCGAAACGTTAAAGCAATGATCGGAAGAGGAAGCAGTTTTCCTCCTGCAACGATGGAGAAAGAAAAGATAAATAGTTCTGATGCAAAACCAAACAGCATCTGATGCGAAAAACAATGGGTCGGAAGACGAAAGTGCATTTCTTTCCGCAACGGCGGAAGACCAAAACAAAGATCCACCCGTAATGGCGGGGCATTGACCAAAATAACTTCTGATTCGGGCATGCTTCAAATGCATTCAAAGGCAGCGATAAAGCTTGATCAAACAGTGGATTACTTCAAGCATCAGAGGAGGAATAAAAAACAATTGGTAGCTCAATCCAAGCATTTAGAATTAACTCAAGGACAAAGAACTAATCGAAGCAAAGGAGGGTCCTAAAATTTTTGGAATTTTGGGAAATTGTTGCAGCTGCAACAATTGGCGACTACCTGGTGAACCCCAAATTTATGAATTAACCCCTTCCCAGTGCAAGACCGTCTGAATAAAAGTTGAAAACTTCTAGATGTTTGTATCCCTAGGCTAGCCAACTTAAGCATTTAAACCATTGAGAAGTAGTCCATTCTTTGGGAAATGGTAACATCAGAAACATTGCAAGTCTGAATGACTATTTTGAGGCCTAATGAATAAGGTTTATTTTACCCGTCCTTAGGTAGTTTCATGCTTAGACGCCACAGGATTGTAATAGATAGTAAACAACATTATCCTTTTGTTCCTCATTCCCATGCCAATTGCACTTTTGTGCCATTAGAAATTTAGTTCTTTTGAGTCCTCCATTTGCCTTTCTTTCTGAATTTTATTCAGGCTCCTCTATCCCATAGTGCCCTTTTGTGTGAGAGAAGAATTGGTGTTTCATCTCACGGACGAAGAGGAACTTTCGACAATTTGAAATTCATGCTTTCGATACTTTGCTTTGATATGTCTTGTCTCTTTTAAGGAGTTTTGACTCTTGATAGCTTTTAGCTTTTCTGAAATTATGGCATGGGATCATTTATATATGATATATTGTTTACCTAGCTTCCTTTCCGTGGGTCTTTCACTATCACCCCCTTGGATATTTAAGATGTGAAATGGATGGAGCCTTGAAATAGTATTCCAGACCTCTTTACTTCTGAGTTATTTATAGGGGTTAAGTAAGACTTCAATGAATGCATGGCCAGTTAGGAACACTGCTACTAGAAGACATTCTATGTTTCAAAGCATAGTCTTTTGCTCAAGATTTCAGTTAATAAAGAACCCTGATGTTTCCATTGCAACCAAAAGTTTGCCTCTTTATTCAAAATCAACAGAACTACTAACAAAACGGTGAAAATAAAAGAAATCATCAAAGCTATAAATTAAAATAGAACAACCTCAAACCAATAATCAAATCATTAAAGCAAACAAATCAATTTATTTATGTACAAAGCAAAAGAAAAGAAAAGAAAAATTGCCCACTCCTGAATATCTTTAATCTTAGGGAGTTAGAGGGTGGGATGGATTATAGACATGCGATATCTAACCATGGTCTAGCTGTGTTATTTTTGCAATTGAACACATGTCTACTATCCTACATTCATCCCTCTCAGCTTGAGGAAGTTGAAGGAGATCAGGCTGAGTGTCAATTCTAGAACTGGCATTTCTTGAGGTAAGATGTCTTAGCTTAAGCTCAGTCAGATAGTTTCCCAGGATAGAATCAGTAGATTCATTTGCCTCTCCTAGCCCAGTAACATTGTGCTTCATGTAGGGCTCTCTTAAAATCTTAATTAGGTTTGGGCTCCCCCTCTGAGGCAGCCACAAGTGTGACCAGTCGGAAGCAAAGTACCCATCTAGTCGTGCTGACCAATCTCGATTCAAGATCAATCCATAGCCATCAGGTATGTCTGCTACTACAATATCAAGGTATTGACATATCTTTTTATTCACAGACAATCGAATCAAAATATTCTTCATCTCCCCCACTAACTTGACACTAGTCTTGTCTAGTTGAGTGACGTCCCAATTAGTAGGTTTTGGTTGCCCATTAATTCTTTTGCAGACTGCAAGAGTCATAACATTCACAGATGATCCAAAGTCCACCAGACAATTATGCACCTTATGGTTCAAAATTTCCAGAGTTAAAAGGAAAGGTGGGGTGCTAGTTTTCCTTTCCCCAGTTGATTCAACCTTTTCTTCCATAGGTTGGTTTTCGGTGGGTATTTCCTCTTTAACTTCCTTAGCTTTTCTAGTGTTCTCTTCCTCAACATCTTCCACAGGTTTGACAGGCTCAATGATTGGTTCTGTTTCCTGGTTGAAAGTAGTGACTTCATGCGGTTTATCTTCATTACTGACATCTGCCTGTCTCTTGACATTCTTTTGCAATCTTTTGATCTTCGAAATTGTTAAATCCATGTCCTTTGTTGCTGTAGGTGTGCATTCAATTTTGAGAGCGCTCTCTTCAGTGTCAAACAGCGAGACACCATCCCATGAAAACATGGTGTCATTATCTTGTTTCTCCATAGTCTAGTTTTTCTTTTCCTCTTTACCACTGTCCTTGGTCAATTTAGAATCTAGCAGCTGATTCATAACCAATGTCATCGAATTCAACCATTGAGGGCACTTCTTTTCTGAATGAGGTTGTTGGTAAAAAGTGCAGAAATTGTCTCCCCCCACCTCTGTTATGTTCATTGATGCTAAATTTGGGGGAGGGATTTTCCATTGGTTGCTATCCTCTTTTTTTGGACGGTATGGTTTATAATTTTTCCGCATTTCCCTTTCTTTTTCCAGATCTATTATTCGGTTGGATAGTTTCTGCATCATTTTCAGCATTCCCTCAAAATCATGTGATTGCTCCTGTTTAGGTTTAGACATCAATAAAGTTCTTCTATTTGTAATTTTCTCTCCAGGTAAATCCGGATAATCTTCTACACTTTCCCTTTCAGCCTCTCACCTTTCTGGCTCTTCATAAGTCTCTACCAATGTAGGTTTGGCTTTCATCTTGGTAAACATGGCCAACTCAGGTCCTAGGGCTGAGGTATAATACTCAATTAAGACTTTGTCTAAGGGTCTGTCAGCTTCAGAAAAGTTCTTTAGGTATATTGAAAATCTTTGAGTGAAACTATGTACCTTCTCATTCTTCTCTTTTCTTAACAAACCAAGACCTTTCATCAATGAGGCATGTGTTTTTTGGGCTGTGTACTTATTTCTGAATATTATTTCAAAAGTATTCCAGTCTGGGATCGAGTTTGCAGGCAGAGAAAAATACCATGAAGCAACTGCTCCTTTCAAGGTATGAGGGAATAATCTACAGACAACATCTTCGTACTCCCCAGCCCTTAACCCTTCTACTACTAAATAGAAACTCTGCAAGTGGTCATCTACAACAGTCTTTTCCTCAGGGTCAAACTTAGGCAGCAGCTTATCAAAAGCCTGAGGTAGGTTATGCAATGGAGGTGTAAGGTTCAAAGGGGATCTAGCTCTCCAAGCAGGTAATGGGTTGGGCTGATTCACAATTACACCAGCCATGATCACAGGTAAAAGAACAAAGTCTGAGTAAAGAGCAACGCAGGGTGAGAACAGGCTTTCTTACTTCAAAGGTATAACCGAAACCTGTAAGTACTTGGGTCAGGTTACAAGATTCAAAACATCTGCTGGTGGGGTAATCTTGGGAAAAATGAGTTTCCACGACCAGCCATGCACTGGAGGCCCTCCTTCTAGCGCCAGAACTATTGAGGCCTGGAAATTCATAGGCAACAACAGAAAGGGATTCTCCCCAGTCAACGATCCCAACTAGCCCGTGACTGTTTGGTATGGGGAATCCGTTCGGTTTGCGGTCCGGCTACCGTAGGCCAAAGTAACAAAAACAAAGGTTTTACTGGTTGCGGCCCGGTCCACCATGTATATTTTTGTATTTTTTACTTAAGTATGATATGCAAATGCCTAAGTAACCATGCAGGATGATTAAGATACAAGGAGAGTTCACAATGTGATGCGCAGGTTCTTACCTCTCGTCTTAGGACTCGCAAGCATCTAAATCACATATGCAGAAATAAAACTAACTATCTACCTATCTATCTATCTATCTATCCCCGGGGAGCAAACTTTAACTTATTTGTGAGTAATGTGAATTGTGCATGTATCATAAAGAGAAATTACAGATAGCTGATATTTCATCCTACAACACATGAATGATTAAATATATTTCAACAATTAGATAGCTAATTGTTTTATGAACAACATACATTACTCATGGCGGTAATTCCACAAAATAAACCAGAAATCATTTAAACAAGAACATAGGTTTTGAGAGTTAGAACGATCTCACGGTTAAAGGACAAAAAGATGGAAAAACAAAATAGTTCATCTTTCATCCATCCATAGCATAACATTTGAAAATGCCACCAATCTTCCTCCAACAGGCAAACACTACTTCTTTATTGCAAAGAGAAATAGTTCTTCTTACAATATAGCTTTTCATGTCTAACTGGGAAAAAGCCCTTTTTCCCTCTTAGTCTATTACATTTATACAAAAAAGGTGAGACGGTTGGACTACCCAAAGTGACCTTTGGGCTTCCCAACTCTTCGTTTCCCAACGCTTGACTTTTCTCAAAGGTTTTTTACAAAATGTTACATATTACAAAAAATTATCAATCCTTTACGAGGAGGGTCCCACTTGGGCATCTAGAAATTTCTTCCATGTCGAAGCTTCAGAGGCAATGCCCTCAAACGCACAAGGCTCTAAAAATTGAATATTTATCTCAAACTTAGCAGCCTGGTTCTTTATAGCCTCAATCCTGGCTGCACTCAATCGGAGCTGATCCTCCAGAAGCTGCACACTGATATTTGAAGGATCTACTTCACTCCTCAAGATCTGATCATCCAGGGCTTTAATACACTGTACTTTAGCTTCCTCCTCCTGGTATCTCTTCTGCAGTAGCTCCACAAAGGCGTTTTGATCCGAGAAAGCCTCAAGCCTCTGCTCGGCCTCTATCTGGCACTGGTTGTAGGTAATGAGAAGCCTTCTAAAAAACTCGGTGCATGCTCCTTTTGTCTTCTTAACTTATTTTTTGAAATATTCCATGGTATTTATAGTAAATTCTAGCAAGTCATAATCCCGCTTGAGGGCCTGTGTATCCTTTGATGGCAGTTCTGCTGGAGTTTCTTCCTTGTTTTCCAACCTTGCCATTCTTGCAGTCAGGACTTCAAGGACATCCTGAGATCAATCTACAAAGTAAGAGGAGGTCTCTAGGATTTCCTCCAATCTACTATCTACCTGCAGTACCTTGCACCTTTCTCCTTCTATAGTAGTCAATAGCTGTAGCATCTTAGCCTTCTGGGCCAAGATATGCTCTTTGAACGGTTGGAGGTTAACCTGCTGCTCCCTTGCTTCCTCCAGAGCAGTTGTCAGATAAGAAATCTGCTCTTAATGTTTCTCTTTCTGTTCTTGGGAGTGCATCTCACTGGCCTGTAAGATAATCTTTTGTTGCTCTTCTAGATCTTCTACCTTCCCCAGCAGCTGTTCCTTTTAACTCCTTAGCTCTTGACATTCTTTCTGCACTTTCTCCAGAGCCTCCTGTGTACTTTCCATAACCTGTCTTTCTACTTGGAGGGCCTGCAATTCAGCCCTATAATCCTTTATCTCCCTCTGAATGTCTTCATACTTTCGCTTTAGCCTATTTCCTTCCTCTCTCTCTTTCCTCAAGGTGTCTTTCAATTGAGCATAAGACCTTTTGGATAGCTTTAAGTTTTTCATAATCCTGCCCACATTATCCTCCAAAGCTTGAATCAGTGCTGCTCCGGCTCTAATTGTGAATCTCGGATCTTGGTCTGTTCCCAACATAATAGGCGTATCCGTTATCATTTTACCAGACAGACCTTTTGTTTCAACTTTCCTTTCTGTTCTCTTCATTATTCTCTTTGTTGTCCTATCATAATAAACAGTGCTGAAATCAGGGATTTCTTCACCCACCTTCTGTACAAAGGGGACCAGCTTGAGTGTGGGGACCATGGGTGTGCTGGAAATAGGTACTTGTGGGTCTTGAACCTCGGGGTTCTCACATCCTGGGTCTGCCCTGCAGCTGTTTCAGAAACTGACTGCTCTATATATGTCAGCTTTAGCCTTTCAGCTTCTTGCTTTTGGAGTTCCTCATCCAATTTCCTTTTCTTTTCTTCTTCTTCTTTCTTATATGCTTCTTCTGCTTTCCCAGCTACTTCTTGAGCAGCCTTCCTTTTTTATTCTTCTTCTGTGTGTAGCCACCCTGCAGCTTCTTGTGCCAACCTTTAGGCTTCCTCATTTCTTCCTTTTGCTTCTTCCTCAGCCTTTGCTTGTTCGTCTCCCTTCCCACCTTTGGTGGTGATCTTATTCTTGAACCTTCTTCTCAAGGCTATCATGTTTACTGCATTTCGGAAGATGGATTCTTCCCGATCCCAATGGTGGGCATACTCAAAATGCACATTGTTTGTTTTGCAGTGTTCAACTACTTTACTGTGAGTATCATTCGGACGGAAGGGCATCTCTCCAAAATGGAACTTTTCCAGCTCTTTTACAAATTCATCACCCTTTTTTACTCTGGTAAACTTGTAGCTTCCTAACCTGAAGGGCAAAGGAGGATAGGTGGTCTTCTTGTGCTGAAACAGAAAGCTGCCTATTCCATCCAAGAACACTTGTTTGACTGCCTCCTTGTGAATAATGTAATTAGTTGCATATTTGGGTAGCAGGGAAGGTGCTCTCGAACCTCCAAACATCCTGAAGTACAGGCCATTTTCAGTCAAATAGTAGTCTACATAATCCTGTATTACTTGCAGTGCCTCCTCTGACATACAATCACACTCCTTCAGGAAAATGAGTGTGTATAAGGGCATGATAAAGTGTTCACATACTTCTCGATAATGGCTATGATGTTTGTGTGCCCACAGCGGTTTATAGGTAGCATAGACAGGAATTCTTTCCCTATCCCAGATGCACCTGAGTTCGGGGAAAGGCTGATTACACAATATGCAATCGATGAGTATGGAACTCATATATAACTCAGACCTATTTTGGGCCACTCCTCCCAAAGCTGAGGCCAAGCAAGCTAAAAGACTATTTGATACAAGGCTAGCCCAATTGAAAATTTTCCCCTAGGTTGCAACATGAAAAATGATGGGTATCCACTCTAACTTGAAGAACCTACCATGTGCTCTTCCAAAAATCTTATTCAGCATTAAAGATATGAACCTATAGGGGGCCCTTAAGATTGTTGTATCATAATCACCCATCAGTATGTATCTGTAATGTTTTCCCTGCAACAACATCTTAATAAGAGTCTCTACCAGGTCCATTCTAATATTGTTCAGCCAATCATCAAATAAAAATACTTGGGCTTCTGGCAGGTGGTAGGCCAACGCTACATATCCAGGGCTATATGCAACATAGCCCTGTCTTTCAACATTTTCCAGAATCATTGTTGTGACATCTTCCCGGGGCAAAATCCAACTGATTACTTCAGAGCACGGGAACAACTCTGGTCTAGTGGCGATCTTCATCAGTGAAGATCTTTCTATGTTGGCATATATGGACTCTTCTTCCAATCCTATTTCAGGAACTTCTTTGCGCGTGATCAGTCTATATATTTCCCCCACTGGTACTCAGGTTCAACACCAGAAATACACTTAGTGTCCTCGTATATGTATTCTATCTTGGTGACAACTTCTACTTCTGGCTCTTCTTTGACCACAGGGGCCTTCTTCTTTTGTCTCTTTGACATTGTGAGCTCTTCCTGCCATAAAATTGTAACATTAAGCCCTTTTGGCTGAGTGACAAACTGGTATACATCAATGTGCAGTGTGCCATTTCTTCTATGTTTAACATGAATAAATCAGTCAATAAAGCAAGTATATGCATGTATAGACTGAAATGGCCTAACTAACAGAACTATTAAACCCAATGTGCAGTGTTCAGTGACTTTGTCTATGTCCAGCATGATGAAAAATAGTTATATGCATTAAAATATGCAAGCTACCACTGCTTTTCAATACCAACAATTCTAACAATATAATCAGGCGAAAAGAACATCTACATTAATGTGAAGAAAACCTCCGCTCTCTGTGGGTGACATTATCGTTTCGCTACACTGGGAAAATAGGGGAAAGCTATACGAGACTTTAACAGTGCTTTAACAAAATTGTGCCCTCACAGCTTATGGCCAAAAGGCAGTGATATATCCCTTTCAACCGGCTGGCGTTCGACCACTGAGCTTGAAAGGGGTCGCGCAGAACAACATGACGAAAACGATTGGGGTTTAAACGATGCAGGAAGCCCAAAATGGAACAAACAGTCCCAAATCCACAAGGAAGGGCCATGGCAAACCTATCTCCACCATACATCATCATACAGGGTGGTTTGGTGCAGACAGTGTAATGGCCGTCTGCACCAGACCCCCTAATTCTCTATGCGCAGGGTGATATAGCAACAACGATATGGAAAAAATACTCTAAGGGCCAAACCGCCCTCCCACAAACAGTTAAGATAAAAATCTCCACCTATATAGGCATATAATTTAACAGGACGAGGAAAACGGCTGGGGAAACAAACCACCGTAGAAAATAAAACCACCAAACGTTCAAACGAAAAGAGGAAAGGAAAACGAAGCCTACCTGGCACTGATGTGTAACCGGCGCGTATGGCGGGACGAAGATGGCCAGGCTTCTACAGTTGACACTTGGATGCAGGTACCGGAAATGGGGCCCGAACAAACTCGAGTGATCGACAGCACGATAGCAACAGAGAACGGTAGTTAAAAATAACAATAGAATAATAAACCCCTCGACCCCGTATATATAAGGTCAACACCCGCAACATATCGGATGGCGGAACACTTTTGGATCGAAAACTGAAAGCCAACTTTCTTCTGCAATGGTGGACGGCCAAAACGCTAAGCCATTCATGTACCATACTTAGCGGAACCTCGGTAGACTATTCTTCAGGACCAAAGTGAAACTGGAGCCGCAACGACGGAGCCGTGGAGGGTAAATTGATCCGCAACGGGTAAAATCTGAATTGGAAGCGAAATGACTCCACATCGGCACAGGTTAGCACCTCTTTTATCCGCAACGGTGGAACCGTAAGTATATCTCTGTCTGCAACGTCGGGGAATAATCGGGTGAAAAAAAATAACCGCGCGTCGGACTTCTAACATCGGAAAAAAAGCAGAACCTCAGCCACAACGGGGGAAGAATAAAGGAAAACCGCTCCGCAAAATGAGTTCAACATTGGAAGCGGAAACAATAGAGGATCGAAAAAGCGAACGCTTTCAGCAGCCGCAACAGTGGAAGGGCAAAGGGCACGGCCTTCCGCAATGGCGAGTTTTAAACGACTTAGATGGATGGAAGGAAAAGGCTTCCCACAGCCACAATGGTGGAAGCCCATGACTTATGGAATCGATGGAAATAACAAACGGGTCCAAAACGTTAAAGCAATGATCGGAAGAGGAAGCAGTTTTCCTCCCGCAATGGCGAAGAAAGAAAAGATAAATAGTTCCGATGCAAAACCAAACAGCATTCGATGCGAAAAACAACGGGTTGGAAGACAAAAGTGTATTTCTTTTCGCAACGGCGGAAGACCAAAACAAAGATCCACCCGTAACGGTGGGGCACTGACCAAAATAACTACCGATTTGGGCATGCTTCAAATGCATTCAAAGGCAACGATAAAGCTTGATCAAGCATCATAAGAGGAATAAAAAACAATTGGTAGCTCAATCCAAGCATTTAGAATTAACTCAAGGACAAAGAACTAATCGAAGCAAAGGAGGGTCCTAAAATTTTTGGAATTTTGGGAAATTGTTGTAGCTGCAACACCCAGTATCCCAATAGAAGAAGAGCAGGTCCATCCACAGTTGGGGGGAAATGAAGCACAACAGGAGGATCAGAGCCCCTCCAATATAGTTGGTGGGGGATATGAGACTGTATCAGAGGATCAACTAGGGGCTCAAGAAGAACAATTGAGAGAAGATGTACATAAAAACTCTGTGGAAGAAATAAATAACAGGGTAGCTCTGACAGTAGAGGGTGAAATTGGAGCAGCATTAGACGCTGCGAAAATTGAACTCGAAGATGACAGAGCCATGGCAACAGAAGAAAATACTGAGCTGGTGACCATTGAATCCTCACCCAAGTGGGGAGGAACTTTGATTGAGGAAGAACATCCTGAGGAACAAAAAAATGTTGGAATTGGGAACATTCCTTCTACCTCAGCAGTGAATCCAGAAACTCCAGCACCACAAAGAAAAAGGAAGAGATCAAAGGATGAAATTAAAATATCTCCACCAATAAGAAGGAAAAGAACCAGGTCGGTTGCAGTAGCAGAAGCAGCAAGGAAAATATGGGCAACCTTAGAAGCACAAATTGAGTTCCCCATTCTTGAACCCAGGCCAATTGATGCCCCACAGGGGCCGGTCGAAGAAGAAGCCCAAATTGAAGGACTTATGTTCGAAAATAGGCTATTAAAAGAGGAATTCCAAACACTCAAAAGGGAATTGGAAAAATGGAAAGAAGCATGCAGAAAACAGGGTGAAAGGAAGCTGCACACATTGGTGGAGGCTGCAGATCAATTGGAGGGACTAAATCCTACCGAGCCTGGAAATGAGGAAGAAAGAGTGGTCTGTCCCACCTGCAGAGAAATATTTAAGGAAGTAGGCCACAAGATTGTAATTCATGCCTATACAACACAACAGTCTGCACCTACAACGAAGGAAGTTGCAGAGAAAGAAGATGCTGTCACACAAGAACCAGCATCTTTAAATATTCTTGCTGAAGTTGCCACTAACTCTGAGACAGAGGAACCAAGGGATGAAGTAATTCTCGATTGTGGGGATGAAGATTTCACTATGACCCCAAAGTCCTCCCATGACACAGAAATCATAGAAGAGGAGCCACAACAACAGGGAGATGAAGAAGTGAGTCAGGATGTTGTCACACAAGAACCAACATCCTTGAAGGTTGCAGTAGGGACTCTTGAAATGAAACAAGAAAATAACCCTGAAGTGGATGTCATTCCTGATATGGATTGGAGTGAAGATGAACGAGTTCAAACACAATCCTCAGGTGATACTAAAATCCTTGAGGATTAGTTGCATACTAGAGAAGACATCCAATCTCAGCAGCAGGAGAAAAAAGAAGAACAAGGCTCTGTCACACAAGCACCAGTAGCCTCATAGCCTCTGGCTGAGATAGCAGCTAATAATCAGGTAGAAAATGGAATTAAAATTCAGGAGGAAGTTGCTCCACAAGAACCAACCTCCTCACAGTCAGCTGCCAAAATTGCCACGAGAGAACCCTAGAAAGAGGACGCTATTACACAAGAACCAGCATCTCCAAGAGTCATGGATGTTGTTGCTGAAGAGAGTCTAGAAAAGGTTGTTGTCACATAAGAACCAGCACCCCCTGAGATAACTTCAGATGTGCAGGGTGTCCAATGTGGCACATAAGGTGACAAGGTGTGGATTGATCCCCTTCAAAACTTCATCGACTTGGATTCTGACAAGGAGGAGCATCATGAAGAAGAAACCCTAAACCTTACAGTAGAAGTCTCAATTCTAAGAATGGAGGTAATAAAATGGAAGATCCAGGTGGAGGAATACCAAGAAGGGATAGTTTCCCTTACTGAGCATAAAAATATTATCAGGAGACTAGAGGAAAAATGAGCAGAAGAACGTATGACCCAGAAACTTCGAGAGGAAGATCTATAGAGCAATTTGAGGGAGTTGAAAAAGTTCCAGTTTGTGCAGAAGGAAAACGAGTAGATGTATGCTCTCTCTCAAGAACTCCTGGGCATTAGCGTACCTTCTTCTTCTTACCCTGTCTTCATGTTTGAACAATTTGTTTGGTTTAAGCTGAGAGCTATGAAAGAAGGGAGGTCATTTGAGTTAACGACCTCAGCAAAAATTTTGGAAACGTTTTTAAGAAGTAATTTTGAAGATCAAAATTTGATGTGTGAATTATATTTGCATGAGATGGCTTGCCCTCTAGCCTGCCATTCAAATTCTATCCCTTTTTTAGGGGATGTTCAGTTGAGGGCCTTTGCTTCTTTTGTGAGAAATCATGCTCAGTGGGAAAGGTCTTTTCAAACCTTCTCTCACAATGAAGCTCACTCTAACCTGTGGGTTCGAAGTGAGCCTCAAAATTCAGGTCTTTTTATTACTCGACACAGGATTTTGCTTTCATGCCCCATCCAGACTCAGCACATAATGGAACTGTAGGAGGAAGTTATTTCTACCTATACCAACCATATTTCTATACACCAACAAGCAGCGTTGGAAGGAAGTAAGCACAGATGGCAGGTTGCCTCCCCTATACTCAGGAGCAGAGACCCCTATTATTTTAGAAATTTTGAATAGACACTTTCCAAGGTCGAGGGTTATGTTGGATGTATCAGGGAATGTGGGGCTAATTGGTTGGGACTGAAATTTAAATTTCCCCTCATCTAGTGGCCAGCAAAACCATATAGGATGGACTTTGCACTAACCAAGGCAGAAGAGAAGCGATGCTGGAGATATTGGATTGCTCACAGAGGGTTCATAGAAAAAGAAGGGATGTCTGAATTCCCCTACAACTTCTCTTCTCTCCATGAACAGAGCTCAGTGCAAGATTCATATTCAGAGTAATGGAGGTTGTTGCATGAGGACATGCAACAAGATAGTTGAGGGGAGATGTTGGGCCCAGAAATGGCCTCTTTTGACCACCCTTAATTACCTCTTCTTGTTCTATCCTACCCCATTGAGCATGCCAAATAAACGTTTTACCCCAACTTTAATCTTCAAACCACCAAGGTATGATTGGTCATTATTTCATTTTATTAATACTTATGATTGTGATAATTAAGGTTTCATATCTCTCAATGCGCTAACATATGATGGTTTATAAAGGTATTTTGAGATATATGGGCTGCAGGAAGATTGAGCTGAACATGCTATGAAAGGGATGGGAATCCATGCTCAAGCTGATCCCCATCCATCCTATCATTACCCAAGGAATGCAGTTCCAATGCGATGTACTGGACAAATCTGTGCCAAGGTAGTTGTAACAGAATGCATCAAACTTGGAGGTCAACAGTCAATTGCTGCTCGTGTATAGCTGTAATCTGAAGATATCATCACTCCTGGGGTGATTAACAGTTTTCCTATATTTCCTATTTTTCATCCTGCCACGTTTGTAACAGGTGTTGTCATTTAGAGTGCCAGAAGATCAGATATCTTCATGGCTGCCCCATAATAGGATAGGATGTTGTGATTTTCATGGTATAAATATGGAGAACTGTTTTGAACCAGGGGTTGTTGAACATATAATCAATTCATTGTATTAGCTGTGAGGAGGAATTGTGTAATCACTCTGTCTTTTAATACAAGGAGTTACTTCTGATCTAAACGTTTTTACGTGTGTTCAGCCAACATTTCTGTGTGAAGGCTGGGCCCACCTTCCACAGGGATCGCTGAGTTAAATTAGGCATTTTCAATTATTTTGTTGTGTGATGTTATGTTAATTTTATTTCTTCATAGGAAGATGTAACAAGTATGGATTTACAGTGTGTCATGATTGCATCTCTTGGATACTTGTAGTGGCATGGTGTGACAGTCGACTGAGTAGGTAATTATTTCTTATGCAATTAGTGTGGTAACTATAACAGCTCTATTCATCCTTAGATATTTTAGTTGTTGTTTCCATGAATCTTTGTAGCTTGTCTCTTATTTTTATGATTACAGAATTTCATTCCTGTACTTCAATTTCATAGAGCAGCTGAATTCAATTTCTGTATTTCGAATTCCTAGATCAATATTCAATTTATGTCTTTGGATTCCTAGGACAATCAGATTAGATAGTTGAGTTAATCATCAAGTGGTTTGAACAGAATTCCCCTTTATCTGCAATTGTAATTTAGATGTGAATTTTATCTTTCCATTCTTAGATCAAGAACAGTAGAAGGTAATTGTGATTGCATTCCTTAGAAGGTAACTAGATTAATTAGATTCTTGGGATGAGCATAGCCAAACAGAGAATAGGATTGTTCAATTACAGTAATTTCATGTTTAAGCATATACTGTGCATGTTATCCTTGAAATACAAGACTTCCCTGGGTTGAAAATAAATATTGTACACTCTGTATGTTAGCTGTAATTCACTTGCGTACTGGGTGCTCGACAGTAGTCCTTGTATGAAAATAACTTTGCAGCCTGAAGTACATTCAAATCCCAATTAGCTTATAGGTTATCATACAGATAAGGTGGTCATAAAAAGAGAATGCGGAAGCTTTAAAATATGTTAAGCCAACCATGTCAATTTTTCCAACTTATGAAGAGATAGCCTCTTCAATCTCATATTCTATCTTTAGTGCATGAGCTTTTTCAAAGTAAGGTTTTTTCTCCTATAACCAGAAAAGATGGGAAGCGCATTAGAGAATCCCATCAAACCACATAATATGAAATAAAATGAAACCAGTGACATGCCAAAAGCACTTAGCTCTTTAAACCATAGAAACTTGAAATGATACACCAACAACATCCACAAAATGAACTAAAACTCCATTCAATTAAAGGTTATTATCCAAAATCCACACAATTATAGACGTTGTATCTGTGAAAGTTCTCCAAACATTGTTGTAGTCGATGTTTATAGTGTGTCATTCCTTTACCTTATAAGCCTTAAATTTTAGAAAGTGTACTAATAGGTGTTTAATGACAAAATTATTTAGAAAAGGAAAAGAGATCCAAAACAACACTCCAAACCAAAATCCAACCATTGAAAAAAAATATATACCAACCTTTCCTTTTAAAGGGTAACCTTACCTCTTATGCCATTGAATTCCATTTATCAGTTCCTTGACTCCAAACCAAAATCCAACCATTGAAAAAAAATATATACCAACCATTCCTTTTAAAGGGTAACCTTACCTCTTGTGCCATTGAATTCCATTTATCAGTTCCTTGTTTGTGAACTTGCACAAAATGATTCATACTTCAGTTCACATGCAAAGCATATAAATTAAAGTTGAAGGTCCAATGGACAATAAGAGAAGGCTCACCATAGCTGCTTTGTCTATAAATAATGTATCACACAATGAATGATATAACTAATAGAGACGGGCCTTGAATCTAGCATACCCGTTTGGCATCAGCATTAACTTCTTTGTACTTAATTCTGAACTCCTCCTTGCCATGATAGATCTTGTAAGCAAGCAGGCATAGCCTTGTCCCTCCATTAAAAAAATTCCAAAAATAGTATAACCCATTGAGGCATCTAGGTATTCATGATTTTATGTGTGTATATTGTATACTACATATGCCTTCAAATTATAGAAACATGATGCCCAATAAGAGTCTGCTAAGTTCAAAATTAGATAACTCAACAATGCAGCTATGCTTAATGCTTTAAGCATTCAATATATATTTGGACTGTTGGTAAAGCCTTTAGGAAAGATATATTACATAAAAACAAAGAAAGATGTCTGTGGCTTTTTGGGCTGATTCGGGTCCTTTGGCTTCTTTGCACATCTTAGAGCCCTTTCAATCTCCACCACTTTTGTTTTTTGATGTTTTCTACTTCGACTACAAAAGAGTAAAAGTGCCAAAGTTGTTAAAAGTACTCGTCTCATGTTTATTTGTTAAATTTTCATATGTTGAGCTAGATCATTAGTATTTCATTTCGATTTCATAACAAAATCATATAAACAGGATCACTGAAAGATAGACAAGCACAACTGTACAAAAGAGAACAAAAATATTTATCCTGGGAAAACCCAGCAAAAGCTTCCTCAATATAGATGCCCCAAAAGATAAAATATAAAACCAACAAGGAGATCAAAGCCTGATCCTCCTCCTTCTCCAGATACTTCTCTCTCTTCTCCACTAATGCGCTATACAAGTGAGAGTGTGTGTTACAAATGAGGAGCACCACACCTCTATTTATATTCATCTGTTCACTTTAATTAACTCATCCGACATGTGGGCTCTAATTACACATGTAGGCTCAAGTAACCACACTGGGGTGCTAATGACCCACCTTTACAATTAGAGGGGACTACCTCATGACTCTCAATAGTTATTCCGATTAGAAGCATCGGGGTACAAAGTAATACAAGTGGTTCTCCCGGTAGGACCATCGGGGACCACACAAAGATACATATAGAATATTCTTTGAAGTTACAATATTTCAACACTCCCCCTTAATGAGAAGGATATTTTACAACAACATCAACAACAACAATAGTAGGAGAGAGATAGAGGACATCATCAACTTCATCAAGGTAACACATCTATAAATAATTGGAAGCTTTTCAACATCATATAGTCTTTGTCTTCAATCTTCAAGGACATTAACTCTTTGATCAGCATCAACATCTTTTGACCTTTCGATCGACAACATCTTCAGCAACATCTTCAGCATTTTTGACCTTTCGATCAGCAACATCTTTGGCAACATCTTCAGCACTTTGACCTTTCGATCAGCACCATCTTCAACAACATCTTCAGCACTTTGACCTTTTGATCAGCAACATCTTCAACAACATCTTCAACACTTTGACCTTTCAATCAACAATATCTTCAGCAACATCTTCAGTATTTTGACCTTTCGATCAGCAACATTTTCAGCACTTTGACCTTTCGATCAGCAATATATTCAGCAACATCTTCAGTATTTTGACCTTTTGATCAGCAACAACATCATCATCATACTCTGATCTTTCGATCAGAAACATCATCACCATCATACTCTGATCTTTCGATCAGAACCATCATCATGAAAACATCATCATCATCAAAACATCATTATCATCAAAACATCAACATCATCAAAATCAAAATATCAACATCAAAATATCATCATCATCATACTCTGATCTTTCAATCAGAAACATCATCATCAGCAGCAACAACCTGCAAACCACAGTACGAAGACAAAGAAGTCTTTGGATCTCTTTTGGACTTAAAGTCTAGGGATGATGCAATCCTACCACTTTCTCAATGACCGAAGTTCACCGGATCCGTTCTGAACCGAAGTCCAAGGATGATACAATCCTGCCACCTTCTTGATGACCGAAGTTCACCAGATCCATTCTGAACCGAAGTCCAAGGTTGATACAATCCTGCCACCTTCTCGATGACTGAAGTTCACCGGATCTATTCTGAACCGAAGTTCAAGGATGATACAATCCTACCACCTTCTCGATGATCGAAGTTCACCGGATCTGTTCTGAACCGAAGTCTAAGGATGATACAATCCTGCCACCTTCTCAATGACCGAAGTTCACCGGATCCATTCTGAACCAAAGTTCAAGGATGATACAATCCTGCCACATTCTTGATGACCTAAGTTCATCGGATCCATTCTGAACCGAAGTTCAAGGATGATACAATCCTGCCACATTCTCGATGATCGAAGTTCACCGAATCCGTTCTGAACCGAAGTTCAAGGATGATACAATCTTGCTACATTCTTGATGACTGAGGTCACCATATCACTTCTGGACATATGTCCCAGGATGATACAATCCATCTTCATTCTCGAAGAACGAGGTCTCCGGATCACTTTAGGGAAAGTGCCTAGGGATGATACAATCCCACTTCATTCTCGAATACCAAGTTCTCTAGATCACTTCTGGACATATGTCCTAGGATGATACAATCCCTCTTCATTCTCGAAGATCGAGGTCTCCATATCACTTTAGGGCAAGTGCCCAGGGATGATACAATCCCACTGCAACATCACTACTCCCCCTTTCGGGGAAGGTCTTTCTGAACCACACCAAGCTTGTCCCGAAAGTGTTCGAACTTTACCCGAGACAGAGGCTTTTTCAGCGCATCATCATCTAAACCATCTTCATCTACATATTCAGTATGTGAATACTGAACTATCACCATCTGTATCTCTAGTATGTGAATACTGAAAGCATTGTCATCTACATCTTCAGTATAGAAATACTGAAAGCATCATCACCTCTATATTCAGTATAGAAATACGGAGTCGCCATCATCTGCATCTACAGTATGTAAATACTAAAACATCATCTATATCTTCAGTATGGGAATACTGAAATCATCATCATCTATATCTTCAGTATGGGAATACTGAAACATCATCATCTGCATCTTTATCTCGTATGTAGAAATACTGGATTTCTATGTGTTACGATGGAACCCAGGGTTCTCTGTTATCACAACTCTCGTTATCACATAGAATCAATGTAGTATCCATCTTCAAGTCAAGGAGACCAGATATCAGCTTCTGAAGCCATATGGCTTCACAACTTAGCAGAGCAATCTGCTATGTATTCTGCTTTTGCCATTCTAAGAGAAGCACTGGACTGTTTCCTGCTAAACCATGAACTCATAGCAGACCCCAAACAAAAGCATCTACCTGATGTGCTTTTCTTGTCTGAGATACTTCCATCCCAATCTGCATCTGTATAGCCATACAATCTGTAGTCATGTCTACCATCATAGTATAGACCAAGGTCTATAGTCCCTTTCAGATATCTCATCACATGTTTTGCAGCTACTAGGTGAACCCATCTTGGTTGAACAAGATATTGACTTAAGGTGTTCATAGCAAAACAAATGTCTGGTCTAGTATTTGTTAAGTACATCAATGACCCAATGATCTATCTGTAATGAGTCACATCCACTAACTCTGATGAGTCATCAGCTAACAGCTTCAGGTTGGAGTCCATGGGTGTGACCATGGCTTTGCATTCTAACATATTGAATCTCTTCAATATCTCTACCACATACTTTCCCTGGTTGAGAAAGATTCCATCTGAACTTTTACATACTTCTAGACCTAGGAAATAGTGCATTAACCCAAGGTCTTTCATCTCAAATTCTTCTGCTAGTTTCTTCTTGCTTTCCATGATCTATTTCTCATTCCCTGTCAAGAATAAGTTATCCACATATAATAACAGGAGGACAGGTTCATCTTCTACAACCTTGATATAAAGGTTAGGATTAGCTTTACTCTTAGTAAAGCCCATAATTGACAAGAAACTATCTATCCTTCCATACCAAGCTCTGGGAGCTTGATTCATGCCATAGAGGGCCTTCTTCAACTTACATATATGAGTCCATCTGTCTTCAACTTTAAATCCTTGTGACTATTTGATGTAAAACTCTTCCCTAATCATACCATTAAGGAAGGCTTGTCTTTACTTCATCATGGAAGCAACTACCATCATAGTTTTGAAGGAAGTGTACCTTGCTTCCTGGAGTAAGTGTCTCTTCAGAATTAATTCCCTCTTTCTTATAGAAACCTCTAGCCACAAGTCTTTCCTTACTTCTATTAGCAACATATTTTATCTTGTAAATCCATTTGTAAGATACCACATTCTTGCTTTCTGGTTTGAGTACTATATCCCAAACATCATTCTAGTATTCTTTCATCATAACATCTTCCATGAGTTCATCTTGTCATATTATCAACATATCCTAGTCTTCTACATTCAACTTTGAAGGTTGGAACCCACTTTACTCTTGGTAAAGTCTCGATCCATCAGGAAGCTGTCCATCATGTCGTACCGTGTCGAACTCAGATATCTTCTGTAGTCACTCCCCCTGAAGTGGAGTATTATCTTTCTTCTTCATTTTGTATAGGTGGTTATATGCTTGATATATACTGGTCAATAGAGTATGTCATGTCATAGTCTATTCTTTCTAAGGCAAATCACGAACCTTGCTTTGTACACTTGTTCTTGTAGATCCATATGGAGGATACTACGTACTTCCCTTTATGTCTCGAAATCATATCGTATACATCATTCCCCATGATCAACTGTTATTCTTTGATCATAGCTTCTTTCATAGCATTATTTTCTTCATCTTGAGTTATCTCTCATACCCATGGTGGTCTTCATTCTTCTAGGTGGATCTACCACTCTATGAAGCTCTTTCTTCCGTCATTGTGTCTCTGACCCTAGGAGCTTTAGATTCATGTTTATTGAATTGTCATCACTTGTTCTTTGGAACAAGTCTCATCCTTCTTTTCTTGTAGGAGGTTGTATAGGACCTTTCCTATAATTCAAATGCACCAGTTTCATGGTTAGAACTATTTCATAAAACATATGCATAACAACAAATTCTTATGCATCATGCAACTATTTAGCCAATACAACATTCATCCATATTTCACAAAAACTTTCTAGATTCCTTCCATCTCTACCATGAGGTTTGATAAGTAGCAGAGAGGTTTGATAAATAGCAATGGAGAGTTGTATAGCACCATGAGCTACTTACCCATGCATATTAGTAGTATACGATCATTAATGCAAACAATCTATCATGCATAACACATCAACTAAATATAATCAAATGTAAAACAATATCATGAAGTGACAATTGAATACTTATCTTTTAATTGTTTTGTGGGTAGACTCCGTCTTGATCATTCTTCTTTATCATCTTCTTCTTTCATGAAATCATCAATTCTTATCCAAATGATAAGATGAATAAGAGGTTCTTCAAGAATTGAGTTCTTCATATTCTTTATTGCTTGAGGGATCTTCTTTGAATGGTGAGAGCTTGATCTTCAATTGCTCCCATATTCTTCTTCTCCTCTTATGAGTCGAGCTGAAAGTAATCACTTTCTTCTGGCATACATTCTTCGCATGAATGGATCCCATGATCCTGGGAGGCCATTCAAGGTGGCTATCACCACTTCTGCATTCTTCACTTCTTCTTTTACTTCTTCAATTTGTTTCTTAGGGTCATCTTTCAATGTATGTTCTTTCCTTCAAATAGCTTGATCAAGGAATCAAACATCTCTTTTGGTGTCTTTAGATAAGACACTTGTGGTATAAGTTGATCTGTGACGGAATCAACAATGATCTTCTTAGCCTTGACCAAGTTCTTCTAGTGTAAGGCTTTGAGCCTCATCTCCCTCTAGAACTAGAGCGTCTCTACTCATGTAGGTGTCCAATTCATTTTCCTCAAAGAGATCAAATACTTCCATTCTTGGAAGTTGTCAACTTCACCAAGCTTATCATCAATATGATGTGATAGATCACTTTGAAATGAGAACCTCAAATGCAAATAACAAAAGATTAGATCTTACCGATTTGAGGTGTATGTCCTGCTTCTGGAGCTGGTTGATCTAGGGTTTGTCAGAGAAAACCTAATTTTCAAAACTTGGAATATTTTAGATATGATTGGATAGAAAGATAGATCTCTTCAAATGGAGCTGTCCAATGTACTCATTTTCTGAAAACAATGGAGGGAAGCTCCCAGAACAGGAAGCCCTAGTTTTTCAATTTCTTCTGTAGAAATGTCTGTCACTGTTTCTATGATATATCTGAAATTACCACTCCTCTATGTCTGAAATTTCACACTGAGGTAACCTCGCATGTCCCTGGTCCAACACCATAGGTTTCATCAAAATTGGTTTCACCAATTGGGATTTATGATCCTTTTCCCAAGATGACCTGTTACAGAACTGTTCAGAACAACGAAGTTGTACCACCGTCCATGTGTCACTATTTCATCTTCTGGTGCTGAAATTTGGACCACAGAAAGCACAGTCCGTGCTCTTTATGGCTCATCTTCAGGAATTCCATTTGGATCTCTGTATCCCAATATATAGCAATTATCCCTAGGTGTCCTGTTTAGGGATGAATTCTGGAAGAGGCTGGAACCCTAACTTGGAGGGATCATATCGCCTAGAATATAGCGAATCTGAGGCTGGATTTTGGATACAAAGTACATCAGGAATTTATCTTCGGCCTCTGCAATGTTCAACTCATGATCCTTTTCCAAGCTCATAATATAGTGAAAGTACCAAAATTTAGCTGTTTTAGTATTTAGGGTTTTTCTAGCTCGGGGTCAAACTAGGGTTTAACTTTCCCAGAGTTTCACCCAACCAAAAATCTTGATTCAGGTCTCTAAAATTCGATTTTGATGAGGAGAGAAATCCTATGCTGGGCTCACTAAAAAATTCCTCTTCTGCAAGAAGCCCTAATTTCCCGCAGCGAAAACTAAAAATGCTCAAAATTGAAATTCGCTTCGACAAAAAGATGCGCCCTTCAATGGAGAGTTAGCCTAGCCTTCTTTTGCTAATCGATTGTGTAGAGAGAACCAAAAAGTAAGAAGCCCTAGCTTCTGTAACTGCACAATGTCTTCTTTCAAGGTGGCTCTGATACCATGTTAAATTTTCATATGCTGAGCTAGATCATTAGTATTTCATTTCGATTTCATAACAAAAGCATATAAACAGGATCACTGAAAAATAGAAAAGCACAACCATACAAAAGAGAACACAAAGATTTATCCTGGGAAAACCCTAAAGGGAAAAACCCAACAAAAACTTCCTCAATATAGATTCCCCAAAAGATAAAAGATAAAACCAACAAGGAGATCAAAGCCTGATCCTCCTCCTTCTCCAGATACTTCTCTCTCTTCTCCACTAATGCGCTATACAAGTGAGAGTGTGTGTTACAAATGAGGAGCACCACACCTCTATTTATATTCATTTGTTCACTTTAATTAACTCATCCATCATGTAGGCTCGAGTTGAAACATGTAGGATTGAATTACACATGTAGGCTCAAGTAACCACACTAGGGTGCTAATGACCCACCTTTACAATTAGAGGGGACTACCTCATGAATCTTAATAGTTCTTCCGATTAGAAGCATCGAGGTACAAAGTAATACAAGTGGTTCTCCCGGTAGGACCATCAGGGACTACAGAAAGATACATATGGAATATTCTTCGAAGTTACAATATTTCAACACTATTGACCCATGTCATAAGGGCACCCATTTTAGGTCAAAGGGAAGCTAAAATAAATAGAGTGATAGTAGACTATACAATTGCGAGTGCCCCTTCTCAGCAGATTCAACTGCATGGTGACACTCTGCAAACATTAATAGAAAAAGCGTCAGCACCCACATTTAACACTAGCATAAACTGTTACCAACCCACTGATTTAATTTTTCTAGTAATTATGAGGACAAATGAAACCATAAAAATATCAACACATAATGAATAATCCACCAAAATAATGTACCAGGGCCATCATAGCTTCTTCACATCCAGAAAACTATTGCTATGAAAGCATGAAATAAACCACCTAATAGAAACCTCAAAACCCACTAGCACCAGAATGAAATTCCACACCCAAAAGAGAAACCTCCAAACCCACTAGCACCAGAATGAAATTCCACACCCAAAAGAGAAACCTCAAAACCCACTAGCATCAGATTGAAATTCTCAGGAAGACAGGGAGCTATCAAAGCCTAATTACCATATCATTAAAAAATGTGGCACGGACTAGAGTCCCACATTAAAACAACAAATATCCTTCATATCTATAACAGAACTGGCACCCACATTGAAGTCGTAACAGAAAAATCCAAACCCCAGAGGACCAACTAAAATATCCATGAATTCCCAAAGTGCAATTACTGAGGAACCCAGAATACTATCGACACCCAGATTGCATTTACACAAAAATCACCATTGATCTCAATGCTTCTTGATTCCCAGAACAACAACATAGAAAGAACAGGAATGTGAACATACCCATACAAGATTTTACCCTGGCATCAAGTTTTCAATCATACACATCTGTAGCTTCAGCAGGAATAGAGAAACCACAAGAAAGTAAACTGAGAGGAAAGCATACCTTTCGGCGCCTTATTTTTCTCTATATTTTTCTCACGGGCCATCTTGGCCTTCTGTCCATTACCGCCACCCATATTTTGACTGAATCAACAGCCAAAATAAGAATCCTCAAGATTTACAGCTCCTGTTTTTCTTTGCCAAAGCTCCTCCAACTGCTCTAATTTATTGGAATCCTCGGCCAACGACCCCTAGAAAAGAATCTTGAATCACCATTTTTCATGTGGCTCTAAACTTAGCGAAAACACGCAGATATTCAACCAAAACGAAAGGTTTACCAATGGAGGAGAACGGGAGGCCCTGGGTTACCCCCAAAACACCATGAACGGGAGGAGTGAAACCTAGGCACATTTAGTATTCAATAATGATAACAAACAACTGTAGCAGGGAAGTATGAAACCCTTGCAGGTGGAGAAGCTTGGGCAGACCTCGAATTCCAATTCCAAGAAGGAGGGATTTGGAAATATTAATGAAAAACCAATGGCAAGCAATTCCAAGCAGGCATCATACCATATCCCAAGATACCAAGCTGATGTAACCCCGCCGTCAGGTCTTGGGGCACAAATATCCACACCACCGTCACTTGTACAGAGCCAATAGAATGTCATTTAATTACAATTTTAAAAAATCACATTAAATAAATAATATTCCAACTATGGTGTAACTTTAGAAAAATTAAAAAATCAAAATTAAATAAATGAATTAATCGGTATGAGGGATTCATATATATCCCCTCAGTCAAGGACATAATAATTTTATAACTTTGTAAGATTCATGACATCCAATTAATTAACTTTACGAACCAGGGTTTTTTTTAATAGAATGAAATGATCATAAAAGTCCAAGGTTAGAATATGGGGCAATGTTCCAACATTAAAATACTAAATTAGTGAGTTACTCTTCTCTATTATTTTAATAGAATTTATATCATTAAATTTTGAATTGATTTAATTGGTTAGTAAACTATATTAAAGTACCAAATTAAGGAGTTACCATTTCTCTATTATTTATTTCAATTATATTAAAATAAAAATTGATTTAATTTATTGGTAATCTATATTAAAATGAAAGTTGCATGCGTAGAAAAATATCGTAAACTTATTTGAAACATATGTATTTAATACATCATTATTATATTTTTATATTAAAATGTACTTAATTTTTTATTAAAAGAAAAAGTTAAAAATCAACATAATTATAAGATAAAAATAATTTTCTTAATATATATTTTAAATTAGATTTAATTTTAATAATAAATAATATTATAACCATATTTATATTGGTTATAGTTTTATTTATTTTATGAGATTACATGCATTTTTTATTATTATGTTTTGTAATTATTTTGATTTGTTTTAATTTTTTATTTTATACCAGAAAAATAAAGTTTATAAACTTTGAAGCAATGTGCATATTACTTTTTTTTAAGAGGATTTGATCAAATAAACTTAGATTTACAACTTCTCATTTCAAGTATACTCATTACCAATTGCTCTAACCCCTAAACTAAAGTAATATAATTATAAAGTTCATGAAGTTTGAAGCAATGTGTATATTACTTTCTTTTTAAGGGGATTTGATTTCATAACATTTCATTTACAACTTCTCATCTCAATTAGACTCATTAACAATTATTCTAACCTCTAAACTAAAGTAATATAACTATTAACTATTAAGATAATATAATTATTAAGTTCTAGTAAAAATTAT
>LPNX010154239.1:75346-91319 GCA_001517045.1 Pseudotsuga menziesii
GTACCTGACACTCGGTCCACGTAGTCCGTTATAAAAAAGGGGTACTTGGACTTATGGTGCTTTTGGGTACTCTTCGGGTACCACCTACTCAATAAAATGCAATTCATTGGGGAAAATGTAATGACCCCCACCAAATTTGAACTAATTTTTTGCTAACTACGTATGGATTCTCTTTCAAGACTTATGTCAAACACTTTGCAACACTCTTCAAATTCCATTGAATATTGTCCAAATCTTATAGATTGATTTTACATTGATTTACAATGAATGTTTTTATGGCTTTGTGTTCAACACTCATGGAACATAATTTGATGCATATAAAAAATATATATATATTTAATATTGAGAAATATAGTCAGAATATATTTGGCAATTTTCAAATTTTTTTTGCTTATAACATCTGTATTTTCATGTTTGAGTTTGATTTTGATTCTCTTTTAAAGCTATCTACGTTTGATTTTGATTCTCTTTTAAAACTGTCTGATACAATGATTTATCAAATTTTATGTAATTTCCAATATTTTAATTTATATCTAATAAATTTATAATTTATAAAATTTTATGTTTTAAATTTTCAATCTAAATGTTCTTTGTTCAAACAATCAAATATTTATTATTCGAATAATCGAATTTATAATTCATAAAGAAATCTATATACATCTATCATATAAATCTTATATACATATATGATATATATAGTGTCACACCATACCCAGTATCCCTTTTCAAAAAGTAGCCTCCCCAAGTTTCGGCAACTTACCTCCTACGTAACTCAAGTTTTATGTTTTACAAAGT
This sequence comes from Pseudotsuga menziesii, assembly GCA_001517045.1. Classification (NCBI taxonomy): domain Eukaryota; kingdom Viridiplantae; phylum Streptophyta; class Pinopsida; order Pinales; family Pinaceae; genus Pseudotsuga; species Pseudotsuga menziesii. The sequence goes on from LPNX010154239.1 coordinate 76,142, forward strand.
GACATCCCATACCAGTTCCCACCCCTTGTTTCGTAAACAACTTTTATATTTATATATAAAAGCGCAAGATTGATCACATACACAAATCACAAACGCTGGAAAATAGTTTGATAACTCAAAATTAGTTGACTTTCTCTAACAAACCATAATTCATAACGGCGGCGGTAAATTCGGGATCCAGTGCGTTAAAATTGGTGCGTTCACTTGGAATAAGTGATTCTGTTCTCATTAATTGAAATTCACTTATCAGTTCCAAACCTCCGCCATGGCTGGATAAGGTTTGGCGAGGAGTAGTGTGTATCCGTATTATAGAAACCTGCCGTTTCCATCGAACCATGTAAAGCAATAATACTATAAATATAACCAATCCTGACATGACGAAAAGGCCCCAAATGTCGTAAACATCAAGTTGGCCGGATCCCGACGGCGTATATCCACTGCAATCCTGATAATAGTAAGGCAAGAATTGTTTGACAATTGTATGTAGCTTGCCATCGTCTGCTAATTCGAGTATTCTGGTAGAAATCTCCTTCACCAGTTTATCATGGATGGGATCAAACGCGTGCAAAGAAACAGTATAGTATTAACATTGAAAACGATGAAAAACCAAAAGAAATGAAGGAAAATGATGATCATTAATACTAATTTTCATGGATGGTTGACTCTTTGAATTGAAATCAAATCACATCACAGGACCATATATGAATTACTTACAAATCCCCAGTTTTGGCTGGTAAAGGTTTGGCCAGCGAAAGTAATGTTGCTGCAATGGTTTGCCAAAAGGGATTGCATGTATGTGGACGTTCGTCAATGACGGCACCTACATCGCCACTAAACAAAGCTCTATAATAATCACCTTTTGTGTTTAGAGCTATTAGTCTCCCATTATCAATTCCTAAGTTCCCTGTCAAATACTCTTCAACGTAGGATCCCATCTGGAATCCAATTTTTATGTCCTGCCTTTCCAGCACAGTCTTGATATTGTCAAACGTTGGTTCTAAACGTGGGGCTGTGAGAATAGCCGACAAATTAGCTGTATAGCACGAATACAGAGTACCCCCAACAAAAAACCACGCCATGACCACGAGTCGCCCCAAGACAGTCTTAATATCATCTGCTGATCACAATTCAATATAATGATTCCGATCATAAGTTTATATTAGTCTACACGTCTCTCATAAGTTTATATTAGTCTACACGTCTCTCGCACCGAAAGAAGTAAGAACTAAGGACAATCAATATAGAATTTGAGATATAAAAAAAGTGCACCTTACCCTGATTTGTGAACAAAGTGGAGAAAACGAACATGCACAGGGAAATAGATTTCTATACTTACCACGCTATTGAAGTTATAAGAGATGGGGATTTGATTCCCTGTATACTTTCTTTTGATAATTTTACTACAAACAATTATGATATTTAAAGAGCCCATGGCCATTAAAGTCTTTTCTTACCATGATATGCTGCTAGGCTTCAACCCTTCGAGCTGTGGATGCTTTTGTCGCTCTAATACATAGATCGCCATTGATAGCCAAAACCAAGCCGACTAAACTTGAGTTTAGGGCTCAGTCGATATCAAATTTTAATTTTCACTTTTCACGCCGACCACCTGTCACTTCGACCAAGTCCACTGACTTCTTCTCTTCGACCAAGTCGGTTGACTTCTTGTCTTCGACCAAGTCGGCTCACTTCATGTCTTCGACCAAGTCGGTTCACCTCAGTCAGATGACTCAACCGACCTCTCAAGTTGGCTCACACAACCGACCACTCAAGTCGATTCACTTTGGTCGAAATCTACAGAGTAAGTTAGTTAGTCTAGAGACTTAAGAAATTGCAAATGATTTTCACCTGTGAGTAAGATAGAGTAAAAATGGACACATTTACAAATCCAAATAACTTATAAATACATATGCCCAAATATGTAGGAAGACTTGAGTCGACCAATGTGCTGTAAAACCTGGAACTTTCACACGGTGAGATTTTTATGGGTTCTTTGATCTTTCACTTAACAGTAATTGTAAAAGATATTTACAGAAGTAAATCTGGAAATATGTGCGGCCAAACAATCATGCATTCAACCACAAACTATTTCATATATTTAACTATGCGGAAATAACAAAGTGTTACAAACTGGTCGGTCAGACTTGTTGGTCCAGACTTGTCGGTCTACGAAGCTTCAACTCTTCGACTAAATCACATGCACAGAAGCTTGAGCTTCGACTTCTCTTTCTCACCCTGAGTTCCTCTGCTGTCTAATGTATGTGTATAACTATGTAAACTGATTTACAATTTGCTTCTTCTATTTATTGGCAACCTGAAGATTGCATCTACATGGGTCGACTAACTCACCATTAAAGACTGTAATAACTATCTACCGTACAACTTAGCTTCAGAAATAAATTTGACTGGTTTACATTTCCTACTCGTGGACTCTTCCCTATTGTCAAACTGACAGACAAGACCTTGACTTGTATAGACTCCGACAAAGTCGGCTGGAAGTCAAGTACAAATATGCGAGTAATTACATTTTTCCAACACTCCCCCTTAATTATAAGCAGATGGGGATTTTTAAAACAAAAATTTACAAAATGTTTCAGAGCTTAGACATTCTGTGTTTATGACAGAGTTCACTATGGAGAACTTGTCATTCCAAGATAACTATGCAAATACTGGAATGTGTCCTTTGCTAATGGCTTTGTGAAGATGTCGGCAAGTTGGTCTTCAGACCTGCAAAATTCCAAACAAATTTCCTTGTCATTCACCAACTCTCTTATAAAATGAAACCTTGTGTCGATGTGCTTGGTTCTCTTGTGAAACACATGATTCTTTGATAATGCTATGGCTGAATTGTTGTCGCAGAAGATTGTTGTCGGTTCTTGATGGTTCTGTGACAAGTCTTTTAAGACTCTCCTCATCCAGACAGCTTGACATGCAGCACTTGTTGCTGCAACATACTCTGCTTTAGCTGAAGATAGAGTTACTATGGGCTGTTTATTTGAAGCCCATGAAACAACACCTGTACCAAAATGAAATGTGTACCCAAATGTGCTCTTCCTGTCATCTATGCTACCTCCATTGTCACTGTCAGTGTAACCAATGAATTTAAAATTTTCTGAGCTTGAATACATAATACCAAGGTTTTTTGTGCCACTTACATACCTCATAATTCTTTTACCTGCTTGCCAATGTGAGTCTTTTGGTGACTCCATGAACCCTGAGATCAGACTTACTCCATACATAATGTCTGGTCTTGTTGCTGTCAAATACATAAGGCTGGCAACAAGCCTTTTGAACAGCGTAGGATCTACAGTGGATCCTTCATCATCCTTGCTCAATTTTAAACCTATTATCACTGGTGTTGGGGCTGTCTTGCAGTTAGACATATTAAACCTTTTTAAAACTTCACTTGCATACTTAGACTGTGATATAAAGATACCACTTTCAGACTGCTGAACTTCAATGCCCAGAAAAAGCTTCATAAGCTCCAGATCAGTCATTTCAAATTCACTTTCCATGACTATTTTAAAATCTGCTATGCCATAATCACCAGTAAATATTAAATCATCTACATACAGGCAGGAAATTAACATCTTACCTTGTTCATCGACTTTGGTGTACAAAGTCGGTTCACTTTAACTTCTGTGAAATCCATTTTCAATGAGATAGAAATCAATCCGACTGTACCAAGCTCTAGGAGCTTGCTTCAAACCATATAATGCCTTTTTCAGCATGTACATTTTGTGCTCTTGCCCTGGAACTTCATACCCTTGTGGTTGTTCCACATATACTTCCTCTTCTAGATAGCCATTTAAGAATGCCGACTTGACATCCATTTGATGAACATGCCATTTGTTTTGTGCAGCAATGGCCAAAACTGTTCTGACTGTATCCATGTGTGCAATAGGTGCAAATGTTTCATTGAAGTCGATGCCGGGTTTCCATGTGAACCCTCTTGCTACCATTCTTGCCTTGTTCTTATGCGCATTCCCATCAGCATCTTGCTTTGTCTTATAAATCCATTTGACATCGATTACATCTTTTTCTTTTGGTACATCAACCAGTTCCCATGTCTGGTTTTTCTCAATGCATTCTATTTCTTCATCCATTGCTTGTGCCCATACTTCTTCTTCAACAACTTCTTCAAATGTTAGTGGATCATATATAGGTGCAAATAAGGAAAACAGAGAGAATGAATTAGGTGTACCAGCTTCATATATCTCCCGCAGACTTCTTGTCTTCACCGGTTCTGTCGATGTCGACCTAGACTAAATGCTTGATGGAGTCTGTTGTCCTCTTGGTGTACTTGTCGGTGTAGCTTGAGCTGCTACTTGTGTCGATGGTCCTTGTGCTGAACCATGTCTTGGTGTCATGGGAGTCGACGGTGCTACGACCGATTGACTTACATGTGGTATTTGAACCACTTCCTCTTCCATATCATCATTGTCGACGTTCGACACAATCTTGACATTTATGTTGACGATTCCATCCCATGATTCATTCTCGACGAATTGAATATCTCGACTGATTATCACTTTCCTTGTGACGGGATCATACAGCTTGTATGCTTTTGTGTCTTCTGAATAGCCGACAAAAATACATTTATGTCCCTTCTTGTCTAGCTTCCTTCTCAGCTCATCTGGAACATGAGCATATGCAACACAACCAAAAACTTTTAAATGTGAAACACTATGATTCATACCTGTCCATGCTTCTTGGGGAACTTTGTTCTTCACACTCTTTATCGGACACCGGTTCATAATGTATACAGCAGTTGCGACTGCTTCTCCCCAATACTCATTTGGCAAATGCTTGGTTGCCAACATGTTGCGTGCCATCTCCATGATGGTTCTGTTCTTTCTTTTGGCTATACCATTCTGCTGAGGTGTATACTATGCAGTGAATTGTTTCTGTATGCCATGGGTCTTGCAAAAATTCAGAAACTCATTTGAAACATATTCACCTCCTCTATCGGTCCTTAAGATCTTGATGCGGTGACCACTCTGGTTCTCCACGAGTGCCTTGAACTGCTGAAAATAACCAAATGCATCAGATTTATGTTTCAAGAAATATACCCATGTCTTTCTTGAGTAGTCATCAATAAAAGTTAGAAAATAGTTGCAGCCACCAATGGATGATGTTTGCATTGGACCACAAATGTCAGAGTGCACAATTTCAAGTGGTGTGCATGCTCTATAGGACTTTCTGACTAGAAATGTCTCTCTGTGCTGCTTGCAAAAAATGCAGCCTTCACAAACCCTCTCTGTTCTATCGATCAATGGAAATCCCTTCACCATATTCTTTGTGTGCAGTAGCTTCAGCCCACCAAAATTCAGATGTTCAAATCTGAAATGCCACAACCAGGATTCATCTTGAACTTCTGTCTGAAATGCAACTTGCAAATTAGCGCTGCAATTTTCTCTCTTGTCAAGGATCTCAGCTGTTTCTTCACTTTCTGCCTTGAATGCAGCTCCTGTCTTTGTCTTCTATTTTATGTCGGGAACTATTCTCAATGGAAACAAGCAGTTGCTTGTCATTGGAACTTTTGCTTTCAGCTAGTCGCTTGGATGCTTGTCTTTGATCACACAGTGTTCATCTTCCATGTAGACTCTGTAGCCTTTTTGTAACAACTATCCAATGCTTAACAAAGTATTTTTCAGGCCTTCGACATGATAGATATCAGGAATATACTTACTCTCCCCCTGTTTAGTTAGAATATCAATAGTTCGTTTTCCTAAGACAGTAACTTGGGCATTGTTTCCAAGTGTAACATCAGTTTTAACTGAAGTGTCTAAATTGGAAAATAGATTTAAGTTACCAGTCATGTGGTTGCTACATCCTGAATATAAGTACCATATGTCATGCGGACTTTCTTAAACAACATTGCATTCAAGTGGGGATGTCGATGCCATTAACATTGCACTTGTCGAAGTGTTGGTGTTGGTCGATTGACTTGGGCTTTGCCTTCCTTGGTCATATTGCTTCTTCCTGCATTCATATGCATAATGACCAAACTTTTTACAGTAATGACATTGAATTTTTTATTTATCAAATCTCTGGCCACTTGGCTGACTTGGGTTCTGGTTATCTCGTCTACCAACGACATTTGCAGGACTTTTGCCTCGTCCTCCTCTTGAAGAACTTCTTCCTCTGCCTCTGAAGTTGTTTCTCCCCCTGCCTCTACCACGGCTTATGGATGACTGTGCTGCAAATGCACCTTCCAATGATGTTTGTGATCTGCTGAGTCCGTGTTCATTATTGATGAGTGAATCTTGCAGCTCATCAATGGTAAATGTTGACATGTTTGTGTGTTCCTCTAAGGTCACAACCAAATTTTCAAATCTTGGGGGAAGACTTCTGAGAATTATTTCAACAACCCTTTGGTCTGCTATGGGTTATCCATGAGATTTCAGTTGGTAGTATCAACCCAACAACTCTAGTGTAGAATGTGTCTACATTCTCTGAATCTTTCGTGGACAGAGATTCAAAATCTCTTCTCAGAATCTGCAGCTTGGATGTCTTTACCTTATCCAAACCTTGATAGGCAGTATCCAATGTATCCCATGCTTCCTTAGCATTAGTATTTGCTGCTATTCTTGGGAGTATGCTCTCATGCATAGCTTGATGTATGAAAAACAGATCTTTTCCATCTTTCTTCCTCTGTTCTCTCAAGACATCTTTCTCATCCTATGTGAGATTGTTATATGCTCTCATGTCTACTGGTTCTGCATAACCATACTGGACTATCTCCCAGACATCTTGACCTCTGAATAAAGCCTTCATTGTTAAAGACCAATATTCATAATTCTTTGCTATAAAGATTGGAGTTTGCAATGAACCAGAAGTGGAAGCCATTTTAATTTTTAATTAACTTTCCTTAGAAAATTAATTTCCACCTTTTAAGACAAGATTTCTTTCCTAAATCTTGGGCTGATATAAACCTTGCTCTGATATAACCTTTCTCTGATATGAACCTTTCTCTGATACCAGATAGCCAAAACCAAGCCGACTAAACTTGAGTTTAGGGCTCAGTTGATATCAAATTTTATTTTTCACTTTTCACACCGACCACTTTTTCTTTTTCACCTGTGGGGTGAAACTTGTCTATGTCCGACCACTACTACATTTCGATCCAAAATCCAACGGCGCGTGGATTTCTCTTTTTAAACTTACCAAAAATCACAAGGATACAATTTTTTTTTGTAAATGTGGCCACAAGTGTTGGTGAAGCGACGGGTATTCTCATAACTGTCGGTTAAGAGACGGCGCGTTGTTAAGCGACGGATTAAGCGATGGCAAATTCCCAAAATAGCCAATTTTTTTATTATACATCCATTTTAGTCATCGCTTAAGCGACGGAAACTTCCTAAAATAGTCATTTTTTTATTATACATCTATTTTAGTACCCAAATAGGGAGGGAATTTATGTGTCGGCCCTACTAAAACAAGTTTTTTATGAATTGAAAGTAGCGGAGACAGTTAAACACGGTAGGAGCACAGGTCATAGAGACATGGATGGCGCAGTAGCAAAGTGGTTAACCCCGTTTGGAACCACCAGTAAAGGCAATGGAAACTAAGGTAGAGGAGGAATCGGCAGAGCTAGCAGCGTGGCAAAGTTCTGAGTTCCCTTAAGCAAGTACCTAAAGTTTTCTGCATATCTCTCCAAACTGAGAATAGGGCATCTTACCTGGCACTTCGTGTATCAATCCACCTCCCTCTTCTGCAATTTCATTGAATCACCCATGCCCCCAAATCAATTCATCCGATTGTGAAGGATGGTGTCACTCTCAACTGACCGAATTTCAGTAGAAGCTTAGGTCATACTTCAAAGGAAGGATTGGAGTGCTCGTTTTAAATTGTTTTAAATTGAAGATGCAACTGACGTTAAGTGCTTATGAGAAAGGATGGCGCAGTAGCAAAGTGGTTAACCCCGTTTGGAACCACCAGCAAAGGCAATGGAAATTAAGGTAGAGGAGGAATCGGTAGAGCTAGCAGCGTGGCAAATTTCTGAGTTCCCTTAAGCAAGCACCTAAATTTTTTAGGTAAAAGTGAAATTAATGAAGAATTAGACACTATCAGATGAAGTTATAGGATCCTTTTGCAGTTTTAGAGTTTTTACAAGGTTTTAGGGCAGGTTTTTTTGAGGTTTTTGTGAAGATGGCAGCTTCATGCTTTTCAATGGCGACTACCCAAGTGCTTCCTTCATTAGAGGCAACAGCAGTAACAACTTTAGGAGGAGGTTCAGCATGTCTGAAGGCTCCTTGTTCAAGGCTTCCTATGATGGCCTTGCCAACGGCTGCCCCTTGTCATTCAAGGATATCCCATGCCCGCCATTGTATGTTTTCTTTGTTTCAACTGCATTGTATGTTTTCTTTGTTTCAACTGCATTGTATGTTTTCTTTGTTTCTGCAAAATTTGCATATGATAGAGGAAGGAAGGAAGGAAATGGGGAATGGATTTATACAAGCCCATACTTGAGTTGATTTTGGGTCAGAAAATAACATTCTGCTCACTTGCTGAGTCTTGATGCTTGGAGCCTTTGGGGGCTGTTGTTTTTAAACCTCAAGATGGAAGAATTTGAATTTTAGTTGGCTGTAATACTGATACATTTTCTGCATGATTTCTTTTGCCTTTTTGTCCTTATCTGTAAATCTTTTTCCTGAAAACTTAAATCTGCCTCCCTGTAGATATGGGAAAAGTGATTTTAGAGCTTAACTTGGGTACAAGGGTAGCAATGATACTTGTGCCCTTTAAATATGAGACAAGTCCCTCTGATTGGCGTTCCTCGTCTCAAGCCAACAATATGGGATCTCCCAGCTCTTTGAGGAATGGAGAAGCCAGTCCTGGACTTTTTGCAAGAATATTGTCATACTTCAATCCATTCTCCTATTTTAGTGGGGCTTCCACAAATTAGGCTTCCATGTCAAGAGACTCTGTGTGGCAGTATGGTGAGTTGTTATGTCTCATGAATTTCCATGTCATTTTAATTTTCAACTGTTGTGTATTGCACTTGGCAACTTCTTGATCTGACCAAATCTTTTCTATAGGTCCAAATCCGTCTCTGCAGAGTGTATTTAAAGATGGTAGTCAAAATAGTAGCTACATGTTAAGAGCCAATGTTCCTGGGAAAGATCAAAAGGCTAGCGGCAGTAGAAAGGTGGAAAAAAAGGGCTGGGGCAGTAATATACATACACTAAAACATGATGAAGATGAGTCATTTCATGACCAAAATGCTTTTTCGAATGGTAACTCTACTCAGTATGGTGGAGATGACAGTAAGAGAGATTAGATCTAATAAAGTCACACTCTCTTTAATCATGATTTCTTGCCATTTCATTCAATCATATTCGATGGGGAATGGACAAGCTTGTTCTTGGCGTCCTATTGTCACTTAAAAAGCCATAAGCTTGTTAGAGAGGTTACGGTTCTTTATTATTTTTTTTAATAAATGCCAGTTTGTTTGTTAAAGAGCATTTGAAATTTCAAACTCTTTCAAGGAACTGCATTGTTTGAGACTCTACTACAGGATAATTTCAGTCAGGAGTCCTAAGAGCTTGAATTTATTCAATAGTTTTCTTAAAAATATGCCTTCGGATTTAGCGAAGGCCAGAATGCAAACATTTTTATGTGTTGTATATGAAGGATAAATTAAGTTATCAGTGTAAGATCTTTATATGGCGTACCACAATTCTTGTGTGCTTATTCTACAGATTTATCTTTGTCCATGGTAACAATTAGTGGGTTCTGCTTTCCCAAGGGTTTTTACAATTTTCATTTGCAGTTTACTTTTCATGATTTAGAAGAGCAAGGGCCCAGAGGAGCATTCTTTGTATTGCACTAGATTTGATGGCATATATGTTATTTTTTGGTTTTATTTGCATTTTCCATAGCAGTAAAATTCCATAAATTTAAGTAAGATGTTGCCATTCATTTCCTTTAACAACCAAATCTGTCTACCTGCAAGTATTAAATGTTCAAAATGTATGCGTGCATGCTTCTATTATGAGGGTATTGTGTTTTTATCATAAATTCTCACTCTTCCTATTTTGATGATAGTAATGGAGGTGAGTGATGAAGTTTTGATGCAAGCCAATGCTTTTTTTGCTGGGGGGAAAGGGGTGCTGGCTTCCACCCCCTTTGCTTTGACTCTGAATCCATGCGATCAAACAACCTTAGTTTGTCATGACTGAAAGGTTTTGAGCTGAGGTAAGAAATGTCCTAAAAAGTCAACCCATGGCAGTGAGAGAGTGTTTCTTGCCTTGTATTTATTTGTTCCATCCTTGCCAATCCCTTTGTTAGAAGGGTTGGCCTTGTGCCGGTCAATCCAGCCTTCTAGGAAGCCCCTGATAAGCCTTCTAACAAAGGAATATACATACAAGGAATACAGAGTTGGGAAGTCAATATAAGATTCCAAATACACTGTCATATGTGGTTTCCCTTGATTTTTCAAATATTTAGATCATTTTTGACATACTTTCATTTCTAAGTGGCCAATGAGAATTCATTTTTGGTTGTTACCGTGTTAAGTTTATGCGCAAAAGCTATTGAGCCGCCTTTGCTTTTCCCTTTAATTCTTGCCCTTCATATTTTCAAATGATTCTTAGTCTGGTTTTCACAGTGGTATAATTTCTGTCTTGGTATTTTTGTTTCCCCCATGTAATAAAAAATATGGAAAGGATGTATTTTTCCATTTTGCAATTGGCCTTACAATGTGAAATTGTTTTCATTGGGCACCCATTTTCAATTTCAACGCTATTAGACTATTTTAACCAAAGAAAATGGTTGGTGAATAAAGCATTGTAGATAGGATTTCTTTTTACATTGAGCAAAGTTTTCAACTTGTTTAACTTGCATTTTGTAGGATTGATTTGCATTTCTGCAGAAACATGTTACGAAACGTTTACATAGAAAAACTTTGGACTCCACAAAACCCTTGCCCCAATGAGGACATGAGGAGGATCAGGAGACAATTATCTTCTGTTGTAAATGTCTGTCATCTCATGCTTAATTGCTTCTACAGCTTTGTACATGTAGGCTGAAAATATTTTTTGTTCCAGGGATGTATTGTGGGCATTTCTTTTTATATTTTCAGTATATGCTTACACTGAACACTTAAAATGCCTAATGGGTGCAGGTAATTTATGATAGGTCCACCGGGCGAAGCAGAGGATTTGCATTTGTTACAATGAGCACCGTTGAAGAGGCTGAAGCAGCTTTAAAAAAGTTGGATGGCTTTGTAAGTGAGGGAATGTATTCATTCCTGGAGTTGTTTACTTGTCTCATATTTTCATACAGGGATCAATTTAAGCATTGTTTTCTAAATCTTATATTTTCAGGCAATTGATATGAATCCTTAACTAGTGTTCTAGAAAATTTTATATTCTTATTGTCTTAGATTGGAAGAAAAGAAAATTAATCATATTGATAACGGTGTGAGCAAATGTGTTCTTAAGCACTATAAGTAAAAGCAAGAAAATAAGGTTTGGAGCCTCTTGTGTCGGTTGGTCCATTGTTAGCAGTTTTGTGACTAGACTGGGTTGGTTGGCCTTATATCAATGCAGGAAATAGGTGGGCGCAATCTGAAGGTCAACTTTCCAAAGATTCCTAGAGTACCAGATGGGTTTCCTAGATCACCAACTGGAGGGAGGCCCGCAAGGTCACCTAGTTTTGGTGGCTATGTTGATAGTCCACACAAGGTGTATGTTGGTAATCTTGCATGGAGTGTAACCTCAGAATCTCTTATAGAGGAATTCAACACAAAAGGGAATGTGTTGGGTGCAAAAGTTATACAGGATTGTGAAACAGGAAGATCGCGAGGGTTTGGATTTGTTTCTTACTTGTCAAAAGCTGAAGTAGAGGCTGCATATTTTGTTGACTAAAAGGGATCACTCATATGATTTGCAGACAAGGAGACCTGCCCAACTTGTAAATAAGGAGACCGATTACACCCCACTTTCCAATGAGAAGAGGGATAACAAATTTTGGACATGAGCCAGCTACAAAAATGGTAAGCCAAAACCTTGTTTGGTTCAAAAACCCTGATAGGGATTTTGATTTAAGATTGCATATTTTGTTGACTAAAAGGGATCCAACACAAATCATTGAAAAACATGCACAAATAGCTTGGGATTAAACTAGGAAACTATAAACAATGTCATTGATAGCACTATTGTTAGACCAATTTTATGGGTTACAAGCCTTGCTGTCAGTGCTCAGCTATAAACAGACCAGCAGAACACACAATTTACTATAATATTTTTCATTTTCCTTATTTGCTAAAATGTTCTTTATGTTCGCCAAATTTTATAAAAGCCTCTATAGAACATTCATACTTGTGGACCATTTTCCTTGGGGCATATGACTGATCAGCTGTATTCATAGCTTGCCAATGAACTTATCATCTCCATGCGTTGTGATGCAATGTTAATCATTTGATTCAAAAAGTCATCTCTGCTATCATCAGATGCTACAAATTATATTATAGGCAGTGAGAAGAAACATTTGAAACCTCGATCACATCAACAGAGTCCTCAAAGCTTTTGTTGCAGATCTCTTAAAGGGAATAAACACTTCTTTCCTATGTATGACTAAAGAGATCAATTAGCTTGCTCAAATTACTATTTATCAACCAAAGCTTGTTCAGAAAGTAAATTATAGTCTTGCTATTGTTAAATTCAACATGAGATGTCATTCTCAGGAACCAAACCCTTCTCCATCATCTTATTGATGAGTAATTCTGCTTCAAAGTTCTTATTTTCTTTGCAAAGCTCTCTGATTAAGGCCGTATATGTTTTAACATTTGGTTCAAAACCATTTTCCTCCATTTCTTTTAGTTTCTTAAGGCATCTTTTAGTTTCTCCATCCTCAAGAAGGCCATCAATTAGCATTGTCCACGTCCCTTCATCAGGACTATAACCACTTTGTAATACATTCCCAAACAAGCTTTCTGCTTCTTGCGCGTTGCCTTCTTTGCAAAGTCCATGAATCACAGAATTGTACAAAGACAAGCTTGGTTCATAACCATTTTCAACCATTCTATCCAAAAGCTCTAGAGAATAGATGTAGTTTCCCTGTTTACAGTGCACATTAATTATAGATGTATAAATTGCTTCATGAGGACAGAGGCCTCTGTCTTGCATATTTTTTATCAGCTGATCTGCCTCTAGGAGTCTGCCACCCTTACATAATCCTGCAATTAAGGCACTATAAGTATCTACAGTAGGCTGACAATACTTCTCCATCATTTTGTCAAGAAGCTTGAATGCAAGATCAATGTTTATTTCGTGTGGCATTCCATCCAGGGACTGAATTTCATCTAAGCTACCATGATCTGAACTGCCTATTGCATCCTCATCAGGAATCACGTGTCCTTTTTGAATTTTGTTTTCTTGAACTATACCACTCATAAGCATGCAATATGTTCGATAATTAGGCTGGCATCCCTCATCAAACATCTTACTTAATAGATCAAAAGCATCATCCATCCTGCCTAATTTGATGTTGCCATCAATTAATGATGTGTAAGTATTCGAGATGCAAAGAGAATTACAAGAAATGGCGGCCAAAGCTGAAGAATCTGTCTTCATCCCAGGAAGCCAGTAATTACTATAGTATACTTATCTTCCATTTATATAGTTTTGCATTTGACTGCAAGTTCAGTAGTACTTCGACTTCTGTGTTTGTGTTTTCTTTTTAATGTACTTTGTGACCTTTAGGCTAGTGCCATAATCTGTGTTTGCCTTTAGAATATCATTAATATCATACCTTGATGCAATGAAGAAAGCATACTGCTAAGTTCTGCAGCCATGGAAAAAGTACAGAGTCCACGACTGTCACAGAAATTTATGTTTTAAACATTCTCATTATGGACACATCTTTCAATATTATGTTCCATATAGAACTGAAATAGTGCATACCAATTCAACATTTGTATCTTTAATGTCCGATATATCCTATCTAATCTGAAAACAAATGGATGGTGTTTCATTGACCTTCCAGGTAGAATTCAATTGTCAATGTAGGCACCTCATTGTGCTTGCCTTATTTTTGGAGAAATGACATAAACACCTTACAAAGTCAAGGTGATACATGCTAGATGATTAATTTCATTTTCTTCTTCATGGCTTCATTGCAAGTTCAATGATGAAAATCACTGGAGGTATTAAGCTTGAGGAAGAACTGACAGATAAGAAGCCAGCAAATCTATGGAGATCAATATTATCTGGCCTTGACATTCTTCCAAAAAACTTTATGATTCATGGTCATATGCCCCATCAATTCTCTCAGCCCAATTCAGTAGTTTGACCAGGCTGTATCTTGCAGAAGAATTTTGGCAACATGAGAAGCCCATTGTATAACATTTAGCAGAGTTTCCTTTACATCTTAGATTCGTTATAATTTGTGACATATGCCACTGTTTCGTCACAGTTTAATCCACAATGGGGACCTTATCCACCAATCCTTACAGAACCTTATACACTTGAGCCATTTCTAAGCTCCCTTCTCACGATATTGTTGAAACAAATCTTCCTATTTCTTCCGGTCAAACCCTCATATTAGTCAAATACTCTTTTTCCTGCTACACTCTTTTCCCTTATGCAACATGCAGGGGTTATGCCAGATGACATTACATTCATGGCTCTTTTATCTGCGTGCAGCCATGTAGGCTTGGTGGGTGAAGGATGTCAATACTTTGATTGTATGAGACGGGATTACCACATCACTCCCAGTGTGGAGCACTATGCATGCATGGCTGATCTTCTCGGACATGCAGGTTATCTGGATGAGGCTTGGAACTTTATAATGGTGTTCTCTTTTGACATTGTAATCTTCTATGCATGCCTCCAAATTCCAATGTTGCCTCCACAGAGTACCCTCTCCCCTTTTCCTTTCTCTCCTGTTATATTCCCTGCTGCTGCCTACATCTATTTTGTGAAATGGTAGGCCGAAAATGTGACGGTAACCAGGCCTACCATGATCTTTTTTGGAGATTGTCCCATGCTAACCTGCTCTGCCCTTAAATATCTAACATACAAATCCCATTCTCTTCCCATTTCAATGTGTAGTCCAATATGATCCCTCCTTTTCCATCCTGAAGTGTCCACCAACCATTGCTTGCCCTATCATATACACTGCAAAGAAGTGAATGTTTTTGGAGGGGGTGTAGTCTATCAGGTTTCTT
>LPNX010154239.1:91482-114487 GCA_001517045.1 Pseudotsuga menziesii
ATTGAGGGGACTACCCCGAATAAAAAAGAGGAATCTATATTAGATAAACATTTCATGATCAGATGAGGAGGATTACACCCTTATTTATAGTGTTATTCTAACCATAAAATCACCTAATTAAACCATCTGCACCTATAACATGTGTATAAACCTGTGTTTGGCCTCTAGAAAACAAATGTGAATCCACACCCATAACTCTAATTTTAATGTTAACCTTAGTCCCAATAAACTATCAGGGATTCAGGCCTTTTTTACATTACTAGGGTTGTAGCAATGTTCTTCTAGTATAAACTTTGCCTATACTTTCTGATTCCTTACAAATGAGAAAACCTCACATTATGAACTTGACACCCAATGGAGATGCTCACTGATAAATAGAAGTAGCAAAAACATGTGTGATCTATGGATATTTGTCCATGGGAAAGGGGAATGATGGTTAGGGCACACAATGGATGTCCATACTTTGGAACCTCTGTGGAGAATGTTGTCAGAGATAAGTTTTTATAGTTCTGGAGACATGAAGAGGCAGGGAAGATATCTGAAGGACTTTACTCAATTTGCACAACAAAAACATATCCCACAGCATGTGCGAAGCATTGACTAGCACGTGGCTTCAACCTGCTTGCGCATGAAGAGAATGTATGCCTGATGAAATATGAAACCATTGCTAGGGCATAGAATAGCCATCCAGGGTGGAAGGTACCCTGGAAAGCAACAGAGATGATAAAAGCTGACATTGCACACCCATGTAGACAAGGGTATGTTCAGCGAACTGTGATGATTTGGATGAGAGGATTCCAGTAGTATTCTAGGTTTACAGAACTAGAACTAATAACTTGACCAAGTAGACTCACTTTCGGTTAGTATATGGATGAGAGGCTGTGATCCCCGCATAATTTTTAGTTCCTAGTCTGCTTATTTATTATGTTACCGTATGTCTGAGGAGTCACTCACGGAACAGATAACAGAACTGATGTAGCTGGATTAAGCCTACGTTTGTTTTAGTCAATTTCCATCAAAAATTCAAAAAGGCCAGGAAGACGGCATGGCACGATTTAAACATAAAGAACAAAACATTTACCAAGGGATATATGGTATTTTATGATAGCAAGTACCTGAAGGAGCCAGGCAAATGATAGATGCATTGGTGGAATTTATTCATGAACTTGAGTAGTTGATGATCTTGTTTGTGGCTTCTCCGTGTTCTTATATGTGAACTTGCCTTGCCTCCCAACAGTAACTCAACCTTAATAGGTCTATGGACCTTTCCCAGCCTCCCTGTTTTGTCTAGGGTGTGAGGCAGGGGCTTGGGATTCTTTGCCTCTACCCCTGCTTCTTCAACCTACCCTTTTGACTCCCATGCATGTTTTCTGTTCTTCAGAAAATGTCTAAGGACCTTCCACTGTGAAACTCTTGGTAGATTGATACATGAACTGGATGGTTCTGACAGGAGACAAGGGAGATAACCCATAAATGCCTTGATTCAATTGAATTATAGCCGAACATGGACAGTCTTTCCCTACCTTCCAACATGGTTACAGTTGTTAGGTTGTAGGCAACATTGCTCCCTTGAATGATGGACACTTCCCTTCATAATGATTTCCCCTCCTTGGGCTGTCTTGATACAATCTGAGCATTTAAATTGTTTTGAAATACAAAACTCTACTACCTCTAATCATCATTAACAGGTGGTCGTAAATGGTTTAAATCACCATTATGGCACTGTTCAGCTGCTTTCAAATCCTCTCTGACCTAGCTCCCAATATATTTGCCGGCATGGTTGTTTGTCACCAAAGCCCATCTGCCCTTAATGGTGGTTTATAGCCTGTGGCCATCAGTACCCAATTTCAAGCACAGTTTTAGTTGTGAGCCAATCTTTGTTCAACCTTCATTTTCTTGGAATTAAGGTAATGGGTAGGTTCATGATGCCTCTTCAAAAGCTTGTTTGTAATATGCTGCACTCTGAATCAGACATCAAATTTTTGGTTTAACAACAGTTCTTTAGTGTCTTTCCTCAAGTTTGTTTTTGAAGTTGGACATGGTTTCTGTAGAGCTGTTAATTGGATTGATTTAATTGATACTTGAATAGCACCTACTGTCTGGATCAAAATACTGTAGACTGGGATTCTAGATTAAACTCACATTGTTCCTAAGAATACAAGTGAATGCAAACACCGAAAAATGTAGTGTCAATAGAGATATAGTGAATAAAATATGTTGTGACAAATGCAACCTATATTAAGTTACGGGTAATGGAATTTTGAAATAGTCTGCCAAAATATTTGGCATCCTGCTTCCTCATAATAAACCACACTTTACAAGTGAATTTGGATATTTAATATATCACAATAAAAAAGAGTAATGAATGTCAGAAACACTTTGCTGTGGCATTGTTCTAAGAGAATTCTAGTCAGAAATCTAGTGAAATGGTCTCTTGGAAATTTTTGAGCAAAATAATGAAAACATGGAAATCAAGGTGTTTGACCTATTGAGATTATGTTGATGAACTATGTATGTTGAATGTTTATAGTATATACCTCCTAGCATATTTAGGTGTTGTGGTAGCTCTATGGGAATTGTCCAGATGAAAGTTAGGAAATTGGTACAAAAAACATTATGGGTCCATATGACTTGTCACTTCTATAAAAGCCCCATTAAATTGTGACAAATTTTCTGTAAAAGCCAAAAATTCCAAAGTACAACAATGCATATGAGTGTGATTTTTTGAAAGCATCTTCTGGGTTTATCCCTATCTTGTTCATTTCCCAATAGAATGAAATCCTAACTAGGTTCTGCCCTTGTAAATTTCAGTTTCCAATGTTGATGACATTTTGGATTATTGTAATTGTGTGTTTTTATTCCAGTTTACTATTAAATAATTCTAAGAATAGTTCCTATATTTTGGTTGTTTAGTGGACTTGTATCTTCTCCAATTGTATTGATTTGTTCCATCAAACAGATATACAAAAATGTGAATTTGTTATTGCTCTCTTTTATGTTTGATATTTTCTGATGGTAATGTTTGGGATGTGCAGGTTGGGTCTGGTAGCAACCATCAATGTATCTATCTACATTCTTTCCTTTTGAACATTTTATTTGATAAGTAAATAGTGCTGCAAAAATTCAACTGTACTGGTGTATAATATTTGAATCAGGTGTGTTCTCACTTATTCAACTTTTGGAGAAGGGAATAATGTCTATGTTAAATATTAATTAATTGTTGTTTGTTTTCTATTATAAGTGAAATTTAATTAGGTTTTATATTGGCATGGGGGAAGAATCACTTGATATGTGCTAGTAGTCTTTGATTTGACTTTTTCTTGATATATTATCTTGTGTCTAGAGGAAGCACTGTTCATGCTATTGAAATGCCTAATATGTAAGAATAGTAAGGATTGCGTTTGTATTTAAAATAGCATAAAGACGACTAATATTATTCTAGATTTTTTTTCTTTCATGCAGCTTTGTTGATCATAAAAAAACTAGGCATAATATTTGTATTTAAAAAAAAAAAACACTTATAGCCGTCGGTTAAGCGACGACTGTAAGTGATTTTAAAAAAAAAAAAAATCAATAAGTGTCGCTTAAGAGACGGTTTTTTTGACTAAGCGTCTCTTAACCGACGGTTTTCTTTGGTGAACTGTCGGTTAAGCGATGCTTATCCAAAAAAAACCATCGCTTAAGCGACACTTATTAAAAATTTTTTTAAAAAAAATCACCAAAACCGTCGGTTAAGCGACGCTTAGCCAAAAAAAACCGTCGCTTAAGAGACACTTATTGAATTTTTTTTTTTAAATCACTTACCGCCGTCGCTTAACCGACGATTTACATTTAACTGATGGTAAACTGACCTATCGCTTAACCGACGGATTGGAAAGATGTCGGATAACCGACGCAAGTCCACCGACGCTTAAAAAAAATCATAGTGTCGTACATGCGACAGGGAAGTGTCGAAAATCCGACAATACGGCCGTCGGATTTTTGGTCGAAATGCAGTAGTGGACTAGACAAGTTTATAAATTTTATTCTGTCCTACACTCGACTAAATTTACTTCGACTCACTTATCAGTTTTACCAACCGGTTTTTACATCGACTACCTGTCACTTCGACCAAGTCTACTGACTTCTTCTCTTCGACCAAGTCGGTTGCTACGACCAAGTTGGCTGCTTCAACCAAGTCGGTTGAATTCTTGTCTTTGACCAAGTCATCTCACTTCATGTCTTCGACCAAGTCGGTTCACCTCAATCGGCTGACTCAACCGATCTCTCATGTCGGCTCACACAACCGACCACTCAAGTCGGTTCACTTTGGTCGAAATATACAGAGTAAGTTTCTTAGTCTAAAGACTTAAGAAATTGCAAATGCTTTTCACCTGTGAGTAAGATAGAGTAAAAATGGACACATTTACAAATCCAAATAACCTATAAATACATATGCCCAAATATGTAGGAAGACTTGAGTCGACCAATGTGCCATAAAACCTGGAACTTTCACGCGGTGATATTTTTATGGGTTCTTTGATCTTTCACTTAACAGTAATTGTAAAAGATATTTACAGAAGTAAATCTGGAAATATGTACGGCCAAACAATCATGCATTCAACCACAAACTATTTCATATATTTAACTATGCGAAAATAACAAAGTATTACAAACTTGTCGGTTACAAACTGGTCGGTCCAGACTTGTCGGTCTACAGAGCTTCAACTCTTCGACTAAATCACATGCATAGAATCTTGAGCTTTGACTTCTCTTTCTCACCCTGAGTTCCTCTATTGTCTAATGTTTATGTATGACTCTGTAAACTGATTTACAATTTGCTTCTTCTATTTATAGGCAACCTGAATATTGCATCTACATGGGTCGACTGACTCACCATTAAAGACTATAATAACTATCTACCTAACAACTTAGCTTCAGAAATAAATTCGACCAGTTTACATTGCCTACTCATGGACTCTTCCCTCTTGTCAGACTGACAGACAAGATCTTGACTTGTACAGACACTGACAAAGTCAGCTGGAAGTCAAGTACATATATGCGAGTAATTACATTTTTCCAACAGCCATGTTGGAAAATGTAATTACTCGCAGATCCGTACCTAACTTTCAGCTGACTCTGTCAATCAAGATCTTATCAGTCTGTCTCATAAGAGGGTAGAGTCCACGATTCGGCAATGTAAACCATTCGAATTTATTTCTGAAGCTAAGTTGTTAGGTCGATAGTCATTACATTCTTTAATGGTGAGTGAGTCCACCCATGTAGAAGCAATTTTCAGGTTGCGTATAAATAGAAGAAGAATTTTGTAAATCAGTTTACAGACACAATAGAGAGACAGAGGAACTTAGGGTGAGAAAGAGAAGTTGAAGCTCAAGCTTCTGTTTAAGTGACTCAGTCAAAGAGCCGAAGCTCTGTAAAAGGATTAGTTGGTGAGCCGACAAGTCTGGACTGACAAGTTTGTAATACTTTTTTATTTCTGCATAGTTATATATATGAAATAGTTTATGGTTGAATGTATGTTTATTTGGCCGCACAATATTTCCAGATTTACTTGTATAAATGTCTTTTACCATTACGCTTGAGTGAAAGAACAAGAACCCATAAAATTCTCACCGCGTGAAAGTTCTAGGGTTTTACGGCACATTGGTCGACTCAAGTCTTCCTACACGTTTGGGCATATGTTTTTATACGTTCTTTGGATTTGTTAATGTGTCCATTTTTACTTCAGCTTACTCTCAGGTGAAAAGCATTTAGAAAGATACTCTGTAGATTTCTACGAAAGTGAATCGACAAGGTCAATTGAGTTAGCCGACTAAGGTTCAAGGTCGGTTGAGTCAGCCGACTTCAAAGGTCGAAGAGGTGAGCCGACTTGGAGGTTGAAGTCAGTCGACTTTGAAGTGACATGTGTTCGACATTGGTAGAACCGACAAGTAAGTCAAACTAAATAAGTCGGGTAGAAATTCCGACCAAAGTTGATAGACTTGTCTAGTCGGGAGATAGACAAGTTTCACCCAACAAGTGAAAAAAGAAAAAAGAGGTGGGCGTGGAAAAAGTGAAAATTAATTTTAATATTGACTGAGCCGTAAACTCAAGTTTAGTGGGCTCGGTTTTGGCTAATTGGTATCAGAGCAAGGTTTATATCAGAGCAAGGTTAAGGAAATAAATCTTGTCTTAAAAGGTGGAAAATTAATTTTCTAAGGAAATTAACTAAAAAAAATTAAAATGGCTTCCACTTCTGGTTCATTACTGTCATGTCCACTAAAAGTGGCCATTAAAGTGTTGACCATACTGGACTCCTAGGAGGGGCTCAATTTGACATTAATCATGCTCCCTAGGGAAATTTTGTAATAATTAATTAAGGCATGTATCTAAGTTTTATTTTCCATTTTAATTATTATTGCTAATTAATGAGGTGTAAATAAGCTTCCTAGTCAAGTGGGGCACATTGGGCAAGTCTACTAGCCAAGCAAGGAAAGAGGAAACACTATGACAAAAGTTGTCATAGGAAACAAAGAGGAAAGTACCCAAAAGAAGATAAAAAAGCAGTCAGGGATAAAGCAGGCAAGTTTTTAAAAGGAGGGCACAGTTGCCTCTTATGGAACTCAGAAAAGCAGGAAAGTTTTCAAAGGAAAGAATAGTTTCCTTAGGAGTCTGGAAAAGCAAAAAAGGTTTCATAACTCAAAAGAAGCAAATTTTGACTTAGAGAGGGTGCAGTTTCTAATTATGAAGGAGAAATTGAACTTATAAATAATTCCACATGGTCCTACTTGCTAAATTCCCCAAAGGAGGTGCCTATGTGGCTAGGGTTAGGGTTTGTTGAGGGTTCACTTTCTCTCACAGGTCACCTTGGATTCTCACCTGCTAAGAAGGTCACTCAACACTCTATTAAAGGTGAATTCAACCCCATTGATTTAGTTTTTATTATTTGACATTGTGGATATTCTATGTGAGCATACTTTCTGAGTGTTGTGCCTCAGACCATTGGGTGATGATCCCCAAATCCCTCCTCCCTTCTCTTCCATCTCCCTTTCTATCTATTGCAGGTTTATGGAGCGCTAATGTCAGCCATTGAAGCTTATTTCAGAATTTATTACAGCCTCCATCAAGTTCAGGTCGAGCTCCAGTGAATCCCTTGCTTCACCTATGCTCACAGCCCCTTGTTGGTCAAGATTCGGGCCTCCTGCCCTTAATTTTGGAAGCATATTTGTAATGGTCAGTCAATACTGTAATTACTATTCTGTAGTCTCATAAGTTTTTGAACATTACATTTATCAGGGTTGAGATGTCTCAGACCCTGAAGGATATTATCTCAGTTCCATTAAAAGACTCTATTTTATTAGTGTATGGGGGAATTGAGTGAATATGTGTGTTGTAATGAATATTTCATGATGGGGAAGGGATTCAAATAAATATTCATGTTTAGAGAGTTCATAATTATCTCTGTTATAAATCTCAAGATTCACAAAATTTTATTTAAGATGATTTAATAGTTCTTTTAAGACCCTAGCTAGATTACTAGTTTCTAATAACTAGTTTTACTGAAATTGATGCAAAATAGGTTCTGTTAACCCAAATTGAGCTCTGTCAGTTTCTATAGATCAGTAATAGAACCTCCTTCCCATATCAATCTCCAGAATCATTTTTGGTTTTTGTTGTACCACCCATTTTCATCCTCCTCTGCGCAGGTTCTCTCTTGACCAAAATAGCCAGAAATCCCAAAATTCACCCAAAAGACCTATAACCTTCCAGAACTTAAGTAAACTATATAAATACCTTTTATATAATAAATTAAGGCTGTTACAAACCTCTGTAAGTATTCTGAATCCTCT
The DNA here is from genome assembly GCA_001517045.1 of Pseudotsuga menziesii. Classification (NCBI taxonomy): domain Eukaryota; kingdom Viridiplantae; phylum Streptophyta; class Pinopsida; order Pinales; family Pinaceae; genus Pseudotsuga; species Pseudotsuga menziesii. Next base: position 99,312 of record LPNX010154239.1, read on the forward strand.
GGTTGAAGCAGGCATAACTACTCTCCTTAGTTGCACGGTTTGGCTGCCCAAAAGCGTGGTAGTAGGTTTCCGCGGCGCAGATTCTGAAACCTAAATGGAACCAGATATAAATGTGTTAGGGGATATTAAATTCAATGTCTTAAATCCCTTTTCTTACTACTCACTGATCACTCTTGTACTCTGCAAAATCTTCTTGAAAAAACCATTGTTTTTCCAATCCGAGAAGGCTCTGTGTGGACCCCTTAAACTTCAGAAATATTTAAGAAAAAAAATTACAGAATTAGAGTTTCAGGTCTGTACACCAGACTTGGAACATTATAGTGGTATCAGAGCACTTTCCTCCACTCCTGTGGAAAGAAGGCTCTCTGTCGATTAACATTGCAGATCAGTAAGTCAAAATTGCAACCATGAGGTTGCTACCAATGATTGAAGCAGAAGAGGTGATCTATGTTAATGATGGATTGTAAATGTCAAGAGACCATGATGTTTAATTTTGTGAAAATGAGGAGTATGAATATAGAATGGTTGAACCATCAATGGCTAATCCTAATAAGGATTTAGCAAAGATGATAGATGCAAGTGAAAACTTGCCCCAGCACTACAAAGAGTATCTTGCATTGGGGGAAACTATTTGTAAATTTATTCATTTCAAAGATTATTTTTATTTAAGATTTGGATTTGATCCCACGGATGTGGATGAGAATTCTTTCAATGCCAACAACTCATCTGTAGAGGAACCCATTTGTTCCAACTATGTGAGTAAGGAAGAAGAAAGAAAATCCAAAAGAGAAGATGCATCAAAGACATATGTTGGTCCAAGTATTATGAGATTGTTTGGGTTTAATTTTAGTAGATCTTCCAAAAGTGGTGACAGGAGTACTATTATAGAGAATGAATTTTCATCAACTTGCTTGGAAAATAAAGAGCCACTGACAAACCACCGTTCAAAGGAGAAGTCCATAAACTTTCCAGAGGACATGTAGTTCTTTTAATGGAAGTATTGATGAGGAAAAAGAAGAAGGGTTGATTGGTCCAAACCATCTGGATGGGAAGGATGAGGAGGAGGACAAGGTCCCAAATCCATTCTCAATCCTAGAAAAAGGACACGATTCATTTATTTATTGAAGTGATCAAGGAAAAGAAAAGATCCCTGAGGTGAAGTGTAAATCAGCACAAGGTGGTTGCATAGGTGAAGGAGCTGAAGATGAAGGCACTTCAAGTTTTTGGGTGTGTGATCTACAGATCACTGCTCAAGGTTTTCACAAATGTATGGGTGGTGAGACATATTTTGGATCAGATCCAAAAGGGATGCAAAAATCAGATTTACAGTCGCATCCTAAGCCATGGAGTGAAGAAGAAAGCAAGGCCACACCGCTTAGGTGTGAACCAGGAAAATTGGTGGAGCAGGCCACCTTAGTATCCCTTCAAAAAGATGACAAGGTAAAAAACATGGACAGTAACATGTATGATTTTTGCAGCAGCCATGTACACCCACAACTATATGATGCATGCAGGAAGGAAAAGACATCATCGAAACTTCCCAATGAAGTGGAAGACAAGCCCCAACCACTCGGGTGTGAACTAGTAAAGTTGAAGGAGAAAAATCTAATGCAGAGAGATGAGCACAGTTCAGAATTTTGGACTTTCTTGCAGCATGATGAAGCTGAAATGCCAAGGCATGATATTCCTTCTAATTCTTGTAAATATCACATGTCATTCCAGCCTTCAGAGATACCCTCTACTTCACACCATGGAAGTGATTTTGCAGAAAATTCAAAGGCTGACTTGTTTGATGAGAATGAGTTTTGTGTTATGGATCCATGCCACAAGAAAAGTAGTATTATATGTGAACTATTAGAAGAAGAAACCCTGGTCCAGGATCTTCTTTGTGAGCCACATCTTTTGAGTGGACCACTTAAGGAGGACAGAGAAAATCTTAAGGCAGCCTTGAAAAACCTTGTTGACATCAATGCCTTGGTGGTTAGATGTTGTTGGAAAGATTCTGGAGTAGAAATGGAAGGAGAATCCTTACTGGAGGAGTGCATAGCACTGAAAGAAGGAATGGCCAAGATGAAGGAGAGCTATATGAACCTACTTTCTGACAGAGACCATCTCCTCACAATGACTGAAATGTATCACTCTGTAGTCAAGAAGGAAGAAGAAGAAGTAGAAAGGCTCACCAATAAGTTAGAGATCACTATTAACTTATTGAAGAGCACACAGATATCCCTTAGATACTCAAAGTTGCAGATATGTCAACTTCAAAATGATTTGAAAATGTCACACCTTTCATGTTTCATGGAAGAAAATGTTTTGGGTATAGTTGAGGGACCTCATGTGGAGGACAACCATGAGGGAGGAGCAGATTTGCAGGTGTTTGTAAAGAGCCCTGATGAAGATTATTTTTGCCAAGAACCTATTGGTATGCAGAAGGGCATAAATGAGTTCTTAGCTATGAGAAATATGGCTGAGGACATTTCAGGTGAATCAACAAGAAAACATGATCATCTATTCAGGGATTGGGTAACTAAAATTCTCACAGAAATAGAGGATAAAAGATGTACTAGAATTTCTTGCACCAGTGAAGGGTTGTCTAACACATATGCTTGGGAAAAGATACATTCTAGCAACTCCTTATGGATGGTAGAATCTGATCCAGAGGAAGTGGCTGATCACATACCATATGGATCAGAAAACAAAATTCCTTGTTCATCAATTGATTGGGTGGATAGAGACACCTTGGGAATAAAGGATGTGGGAGGTAAAGAGTTTAATTTCTGCAATAAGTTCTTTGGTGTGAATGGCATTGTCATGACATGTGGGATGCTACAAAGACTTAATTTGCAGCCATTGGATACTTACCATACACATGCACATGAGGTGTATTCTAAATTCTTTGTGCTTAAGGAATTTTGGGATGCAAATGATGAGTTCCAAGCACATGCCCATTTCCCGAGAAAGGATGAATTTTCTCATGGAAGGAGTCATGTTTTTAGTGAAGAGTCAGAAGAGATACCTTGTGTTGGACCAACCCATGATGGGTTTGATGCATCCACACCTTTGGTGGGCACATTTTGCAGAGGTTTGTTTTACTATAAATCAGTCCACACTTCTAGTTCAACAGGCACACATAGGGATGAAAACTGGGTGAAGGGATTTTTCCTATTGATGCCACATGAGGAGTAGGAGGCTCCCACATATTTCATTGATGAATTAATGGTTCATCCATGTGGTATGAAAACTTCACCATTACCTTTCTATGTGTACATGAAACATCAGAGGCATCTATTTGATGTCTTCATCATGCATGGCTATGAATGGAAGTTCCACTTGAGTCAGTTTGGTGGAACAAGTAGAATAATGTTGAGGTCTTGCACCAGAACAAAGATAGCAAATGAGGAATTCCATGTTTGGTGGGAGAGTTTAAAAATTGCTCAGTTTGGCATGGGGAGAAATGAGCTCCCAATATGGTGGTATCATTTTTAGAACCTCATTTTTCTCCTCGACATTGATAAAATTTTGTTGTTTTTATTGATGGGTGGAAGGAGGCAGATAAAACCATGGGATCCAGGCATTCTTAGGAATGACAAAGTTCAAAATAGGGCATAAAAATTTGGGTCCTTACAGAGGAGGCAGTGGGATCCAGGAATTCTACTCAGTTACTTTAACTGGGTTGGAAATTTTGTTAAAGGAAGTGGCATCAAAGAAATGACTATGATCAGAGTGGTGCAGCAAAAACATGGTGGAAAAATCTGCAGCACTTTGTGATGCTTCTGCTTGAGGACAAGCAGATTTGGGAGGGGAGGACTGTCATGTCCCCTCAATGTGGCCATTAAAGTGTTGACCATACTGGACTCCTAGGAGGGGCTCAATTTGACATTAATCATGCTCCCTAGGGAAATTTTGTAATAATTAATTAAGTAAGGCATGTATCTAGGTTTTATTTTCCATTTTAATTATTATTGCTAATTAATGAGGTGTAAATAAGCTGCCTAGTCAGGTGGGGCGCATTGGGCAAGTCTACTAGCCAAGGAAGGAAAGAGGAAATACTATGACAAAAGCTGTCATAGGAAACAAAGAGGAAAGTACCAAAAAGCAGATAAAAAAGCAGTCAGGGATAAAGAAGGCAAGTTTTTAAAAGGAGGGCACAGTTGCCTCTTATGGAACTCAGAAAAGTAGTCAGAGAAAAGCAGGAAAGTTTTCAAAGGAAAGAACATTTTTGCTTAGGAGTCTGGAAAAGCAAAAAAGGTGTCATAACTCAAAAGAAGAAAATTTTGACTTAGAGAGGGCACAGTTTCTAATTATGAAGGAGGAATTGAACTTAGAAATAATTCCACATGGTCCTACTTGCTAAATTCCCCAAAGGAGCCGCCTATGTGGCTACGGTTAGGGTTTGTTGAGGGTTGACTTGCTCTCACACGTCACCTTGGATCCTCACCTGCTAAGAAGGTCACTCAACACTCTATTAAAGGTGAATTCGACCCCATTGATTTATTTTTGATGATTTGACATTGTGGATATGCTATGTGAGTATACTTTCTGAGTGTTTTGCCTCAGACCATTGGATGATGATCCCCAAATCCCTCCTCCCTTCTCTTCCATCTCCCTTTCTATCTATTGCAGATTTATGGAGCGCTAATGTCAGACATTGAAGCTTATTTCAGAATTTATTACAACCTCCATAAAATTCAGGTCGAGCTCCAGTGAATCCCATGCTTCACCTATGCTCACAACCCCTTGCTGGTCAAGATTCGGGCATCCTGCCCCTTAATTTTGGAAGCATATATGTAATGGTAAGTCAATACTGTAATTTCTGTTCTGTAGTGTCATAATTTTCTGAACATTACATTTATCAGGTCGATATGTCTCAGACCTTGGAGGATATTATCTCAGTTCCATTAAAAGACTCTATTTTATCAGTGTATGGGGGAATTGAATGAATATGTGTGTTGTAATGAATATTTCATGATGGGGAAGGGATTCAAATAAATATTAATGTTCATAGAGTTCATAGTTATCTCTGTTATCAATATCAAGTTTCACAAAATTTGTTTTAAGATGATTTAATAGTTATTTTAAGACCTTAGCTAGATTACTAGTTTCTAATAACTAGTTTTACTGAAATTGATGCAAAATAAGTTCTGTTAACCCAAATTGAGCTCTGTTAGTTTCTATAGATCCATAAAAGACCCTCCTTAGAATATCAATCTCCAGAATCATTTTTGGTTTTGGTTGTACCACACTTTTGCATCCTCCTTTGCCCAGATTCTCTCTTGACCAAAATAGCCAGAAATCCCCAAATTCACCCAAAACACCTATAACCTTCCAGAACTTAAGTAAACTATATAAATACATTTTATATAATAAATTAAGGCTGTTACAAACCTCTGTAAGTATTCTGAAGACTCTAGTTGAAGCAGGCAGAACTACTCTCCTTAGTTGCACGGTTTGGCTGCCCAGAAGCGTGGTAGTATGTTTACGCGCTACGGATTCTGAAAACTAAATGATGCTAGATATAAATGTGTTAGGGGAGAGGAAATTAAATGTCTAACATCCCTTTGCTTACTGCTCACTGTTCACTCTTGTCCTCTGCAAAATCTTCCTGAAGAAACCATTGTTTTTCCAATCCGAGAAGGCTCTGTGTGGACCCCTTAAACTTCAGAAATATTTAAGAAAAAAAATTACAGAATTAGAGTTTTAGGTCTGTACACCATACTTGGAAAATTACAATGGTATCAGAGCACTTTCCTCCACTCCTGTGGAAAGAAGGCTCTCTGTTGATTAACATTGCAGATCAGTAAGTCAAAATTGCAACCATGAGGTTGCTACTAGTGATTGAAGCAGAAGAGGTGATCTATGTTAATGATGGATTGCAAATGTCAAGAGACCATGATGTTTACTTTTGTGAAAATGAGGAGTATGAATACCGAATGGTTGAACCATCAATGGCTAATCCTAAGAAGGATTTAGCAAACATGATAGATGCAAGTGAAAACTTGCCCCAGCACTACAAAGAGTTTCTTGCATTAGGGGAAAATATTTGTAAATTTATTCCTTTCAAAGATTATTTTTATTTAATATTTGGATTCGATCCCAAGGATGTGGATGAGAATTATTTCAATTCCAGCAACTCATCCGTAGAGGAACCCAGTTGTTCCAACTATGTGAGTACGGAAGAAGAAAGAAAATCCAAAAGAGAAGATGCATCAAAGACATATGTTGGTCCAAGTATTATGACATTGTTTGGGTTTAATTTTAGTAGATCTTCCAAAAGTGGTGACAGGAGTACTATTATAGAGAATGAAGTTTCATCAACTTGCTTGGAAAAGCAAGAGCCACTGACAAACCACCCTTCAAAGGAGAAGTTCATAAACTTTCCAGAGGAAGAAACATGTAGTTCTTTTAATGGAAGTATTGATGACGAAAAAGAAGAAGCGTCGATTGGTCCAAACCATCTAGATGGGAAGGATGAGGAGGAGGACAAGGTCCCAAATCCATTCTCAATCCTAGAAAAAGGACATGATTCACTAATTTATTCAAGTGATCAAGGAAAAGAAAAGATCCTTGAGGTGAAGTGTAAATCAGCACAAGGTGGTTGCATAGGTGAAGGAGCTGAAGATGAAAGCACTTCAAGTTTTTGGGTGTGTGATCTACAAATCACTGCTCAAGGTTTTCGAAAATGTATGGGTGGTGAGACATATTTTGGATAAGATCCAAAAGTGATACAAAAATCAGATTTACAGTCGCATCCTAAGCCACGGAGTGAAGAAGAAAGCAAGGCCACACCGCTTAGGTGTGAACCAGGAAAATTGGTGGAGGAGCAGGCCACCTTAGTATCCCTTCAAAAAGATGATAAGGTAAAAAACATGGACAGTAACATGTCTGAGTTTTGTAGCAGCCATGTACACCCACAACTATATGATGCATGGGGGAAGGAAAAGACATCATCGGAACTTCCCAATGAAGTGGAAGACAAGCCCCAACCAGTTGGGTGTGAACTAGTAAAGTTGAAGGAGAAAAATCTAATGCAGAGAGATGAGCACAGTTCAGAATTTTGGACTTTCTTGCAGCATGATGAAGCTGAAATGCCAAGGCAAGATATTCCTTCTGATTCTTGTAAATATCACATGTCATTCCAGCCTTCAGAGATACCCTCTACTTCACACCATGGAAGTGATTTTGCAGAAAATTCAAAGGCTGACTTGTTTGATGAGAATGAGTTTTGTGTTGTGCATCCATGCCACAAGAAAAGTAGTATTATATGTCAAATATTAGAGGAAGAAACCTTGGTCCAGGATCTTCTTTGTGAGCCACATCTTTTGAGTGGACCACTTAAGGAGGACAGAGAAAAGCTTAAGGCAGCCTTGAAAAACCTTGTTGACATCAATGACTTGGTGGCTAGATGTTGTTGGAAAGCTTCTGGAGGAGAAATGGAAGGAGAAGCCTTACTGGAGGAGTGCATAGCACTGAAAGAAGGAATGACCAAGATGAAGGAGAGATATATGAACCTATTGTCTGACAGAGACCATCTCCTCACAATGACTGAAATGTATCACTCTGTAGTCAAGAAGGAAGAAGAATAAGTAGAAAGGCTCACCGATAAGTTAGAGATCACTATTGACTTATTGAAGAGCACACAAATATCCCTTAGAGAGTCAAAGTTGTAGATCTGTCAACTTCAAATTGATTTGAAAATGTCACATCTTTCTTGTTTCATGGAAGAAAATGTTTTGGGTATAGTTGAGGGACCTCATGTGGAGGACAACCATGAGGGAGGTGCAGATTTGCAAGTGTTTGTAAAGAGCCCTGATGAAGATTATTTTGGCCAAGCACCTGTTGGTATGTAGAAGGGCATAAAGGAGTTCTTAGCTATGAGAAATATGGCTGAGGAAATTTCAAGTGAATCAACAAGCAAACATGATCATCTAATTAGGGATTGGGTAACTAAAATTATCATAGAAGTAGAGGATAAAAGATGTACTAGAATTTCTTGCACCAGTGAAGGGTTGTCTAACACATATGCTTGGGAAGAGATACATTCTGGCAACTCCTTATGGATGGTAGAATCTGATCCAGAGGAAGTGGCTGATCACATACTATATATATCAGAAAACAAAATTCTTTGTTCATTAATTGATTGGGTGGATAGAGACACCTTGGGAATAAAGGATGTGGGAGGTAAAGAGTTTAATTTCTGCAATAAGTTCTTTGGTGTGAATGGCATTGTCATGACATGTGGGAAGCCGCAAAGACTTAATTTGCAGCCATTGGATACCTACCATCCACATGTACATGAGGTGTCTTCTAAATTCTTTGTGCTTAAGGAATTTTGGGATGCAAATGATGAGTTCCAAGCACATGCCCATTTCCCGAGAAAGGATGAATTTTCTCATGGAAGGAGTCCTGTTTTCAATGAAGAGTCAGAAGAGATACCTTGTGTTGGACCAGCCCATGATGGGTTTGATGCATCCACACCTTTGGTGGGCATATTTTGCAGAGGTTTGTTTTACTATAAATCAGTCCACACTTCTAGTTCAACAGGCACACATAGGGATGAAAATTGGGTGAAGGGATTTTTCCTATTAATGCCACATGAGGAGCAGGAGGCTCCCACATATTTCATTGATGACTTAATGGTTCAGCCATGTGGTATGAAAATTTCACCATTACCTTTCTATGTGTACATGAAACATCAGAGGCATCTATTTGATGTCTTCATCATGCATGGCTATGAATGGAAGTTCCACTTGAGTCAGTTTGGTGGAACAAGTAGCATAATGTTGAGGTCTTGCACCAGAACAAAGATAGCAGATGAGGAATTCCATGTTTGGTGGGAGATTTTAAAAATTGTTCAGTTTGGCATGGGGAGAGATGAGCTCCCAGTATGGTGGTATGATTTTCATAACCTCATTTTTCTCCTCTACATTGATAAAATTTTGTTGTTTTTATTGATGGGGGGAAGGAGGCAGATAAAACCATGGGATCTAGGCATTATTAGGAATGACAAAGTTCAAAAGAGGGCATAAAAATTTGCATCCTTAAAGAGGAGGCAGTGGGATCCAGGAATTGTACTCAGTTACGTTAACTGGGTTGGCAATTTTGCTAAAGGAAGTGGCATCAAAGAAATGACTATGATCAGAGTGGTGCAGCAAAAACATGGTGGAAAAATCTGCAGCACTCTGTGATGCTTCTGCTTGAGGACTGTCATGTCCCCTCAAAGTGGCCATTAAAGTGTTGACCATACTGGACTCCTGGGAGGGGTTCAATTTGACATTAATCATCCTCCCTAGGGAAATTTTTTAATAATTAATTAAGTAAGGCATGTATCTAAGTTTTATTTTCCATTTTAATTATTATTTCTAATTAATGAGGTGTAAATAAGCTGCCTAGTCAGGTGGGGCGCATTGGGCAAGTCTACTAGCCTAGGAAGGAAAGAGGAAACACTATGACAAAAGCTGTCATAGGAAACAAAGAGGAAAGTACCAAAAACCAGATAAAAAATCAGTCAGGGATAAAGAAGGCAAGTTTTTAAAAGGAGGGCACAGTTGCCTCATATGGAACTCAGAAAAGTAGTTAGAGAAAAGAAGGAAAGTTTTAAAAGGAAATAACAGTTTTGCTTAGGAGTCTGGAAAAGAAAAAAAGGTGTCATAACTCAAAAGAAGCAACTTTTGACTTAGAGAGGGAGAAATTTCTAATTATGAAGGAGGAATTGAACTTAGAAATAATTCCACATGGTCCTGCTTGCTAAATTCCCCAAAGGAGGCGCCTATGTGGCTAGGGTTAGGGTTTGTTGAGGGTTGACTTGCTCTCACAGGTCACCTTGGATCCTCACCTGCTAAGAAGGTCACTCAACACTCTATTAAAGGTGAATTCAACCCCATTGATTTAGTTTTTATGATTTTACATTGTGGTTATGCTATGTGAGCATACTTTCTGAGCATTGTGCCTCAGACCATTGGGTGATGATCCCCAAATCCCTCCTCACTTCTCTTCCATCTCCCCTTCTATCTATTGCATGTTTATGGAGCACTAATGTCAGCCATTGAAGCTTATTCCATAAGTTATTACAGCCTCCATCAATTTAAGGTCGAGCTCCAGTGAAGCCCATGCTTCACCTATGCTCATAGCCCATTTCTAGCCAAGATTCGGACCTCCTGCCCCTTAATTTTGGAAGCATATTTGTAATGGTCAGTAAATACTGTAATTTCTGTTCTATAGTGTCATAAGTTTCTAAACATTACATTTATTAGGTCGATATGTCTCAGACCTTGAGGGATATTATCTCAGTTCCATTAAAAGACTCTATTTTATCAGTGTATGGGGAAATTGAGTGAATATGTGTGTTGTAATGAATATTTCATGATGGGAAAGGGATTCAAATAAATATTCATGTTCAGAGAGTTCATAATTATCTCTGTTATAAATCTCAAGTTTCACAAAATTTGATTTAAGATGATTTAATAGTTCTTTTAAGACCCTAGCTAGATTACTAATTTTTAATAACTAGTTTTATTGAAATCGATGCAAAATAGGTTTTGTTAACCCAAATTGAGCTCTGTCAGTTTCTATAGATTAGTAACAGACTCTACTTCCCATATCAATCTCTAGAATCATTTTTTGGTTTGTTTTGTACCATCCTTTTGCATCCTTCTCTGTGCAGGTTCTCTCTTGACCAAAATAGCTAGAAATCCCCAAATTCACCCAAAACACCTATAACCTTCCAGAACTTAAGTAAAATATCTAAATACCTTTTATATATTAAATTAAGGCTGTTAAAAACCTCTGTAAGTATTTTGAAGCCTCTAGTTGAAGCAGGAAAAACTACTCTCCTTAGTTGCACGGTTTGGCTGCCCAGAAGCGTGGTAGTAGGTTTCCGCGCCATGGATTCTGAAACCTAAATGGCACCAGATCTAAATGTGTTAGGGGAGAGGAAATTCAATGTTTGACATCACTTTTCTTACTGCTCACTGATCACTCTTGTCCTCTGCAAAATCTTCCTGAAGAAACCATTGTTTTGCCAATCCGAGAAGGCTTTGTGTGGACCCCTTAAACTTCAGAAATATTTAAGAAAAAAAATTACAGAATTAGAGTTTCAGGTCTGTACACCAGACTTGGAACATTACAATTACAAACTCCAATCTTTACAGAAAAGAATTATGAATATTGGTCTTTAACAATGAAGGCTTTATTCAGAGGTGAAGATGTCTGGGAGATAGTCCACCATGGTTATGCAGAACCAGCAGACATGACATCATATAATAATCTCACACAGGTTGAGAAAGATTTCTTGAGAGAATAGAGGAAGAAATATGGAAAAGCTCTGTTTTACATACATCAAGCTATGCATGAAAACATACTCCCAAGAATAGTAGCAAAAACTAATGCTAAGTAAGCATGGGATACATTGGAGACTTCCTATTAAGGTTTGGATAAGGTAAAGACATCCAAGCTACAGATTCTGAGAAGAGATTTTGAATCTCTGTCCATGAAATATTTAGAGAATGTAGACACATTCTACACCAGAGTTGTAGGGTTGATAAACGAATTGAAATCTCATGGAGAAGCCGTAGAAGACCGAAGGGTGGTTGAAAAAATCCTTAGAAGTCTTCCCCCAAGATTTGAAAACTTGGTTGTGACCTTAGAAGAACACACATACATGACAACATTTACCATTGATGAGCTGCAAGCTTCACTCATCAATCATGAACACAGACTCAGCAGAACACAAACATCATTGGAAGGTGCATCCACAGCACAATCATCGATAAGCGATGGTAGAGGCAGGGGGAGAAACAACTTCAAAGGCAGAGGAAGAAGTTCTTCAAGAAGAGGATGAAGCAGAAGTCCTGTAAATGTCGGTGGCAGAGGAGATAATCAGAACCCAAGTCAGCAAAGTGGCCAGAGGTTTGATAAATAAAAAATTCAATGTCATTACTGTAAGAAGTTTGGTCATTATGCATATGAATACAGGAAGAAGCAATATGACCAAGGAAGACAAAGTCCAAGTCAGTCGACCAACACCAACACTTCGACAAGTGCAATGTTAATGGCATCGACATCTTCATTTGAATGTAATGTTGTTTAAGAAAGTCCACATGACATATGGTACTTAGATTCAAGATGCAACAACCACATGACTGGTAATTTAAATTTGTTTTTTGGTCTAGACAATTCAGTTAAAACTGATGCTACACTTGGAAACAATGGCCAAGTTACTGTCTTAGAAAAAGGCACTGTTGATTTTCTAACCAAACAAGGGGAGAGTAAGTATATCCCTGATGTCTATCATGTCGAAGTTCTGAAACATAATTTGTTAAGCATTGGACAGTTGTTACAAAAAGGCTACAGAGTCTACATGGAAGATGAACACTGTGTGATCAAAGACAAGCATCCAAGCGACTAGCTGAAAGCAACAGTTCCAACGAAAAGCAATTGCTTGTTTCCATTGAGAATAGTTCCCGACATAAAAGGGAAGACAAAGACAGGAGCTGCATTCAAGGCAGAAAGTGAAGAAACAGCTGAGCTCCTCGACAAGAGAGAAAATTGCAGCGCTAATTTGCAAGCTGCATTTCAGACAAAAGTTCAAGATGAATCCTGGTTGTGGCATTTCAGATTTGAAGTTATATTGAAGTTATAAGAGATGGGGATTTGAATCCTTGTATACTTTGTTTTGATAATTTTACTCCACGCAATTATGATTAAAGAGCCCATGGGCATTGAAGTCTTTTCTTACCATGACATGCTGCTAGGCTTTGACCCTTGGAGCTGTGGATGCTTTTGTCGCTCTAATACATAGATCGCCAAACCCCCAGTAATGAAGAAGCCAAGTGTTAGTACCCACATTCTGGCGGTGAAAGGCTTCAGGAAAAAAAATCCAGAAGTAATGTAATCCTTGTTCAGTCGAACTACTACCAATAGTCCAGAATTTATGAACGATTGTGTAAACAGTACTTCTTTGGAACGGTTTGCTGTGATGGTAACGTCTCCTACAACTGCGTCAAATTTCTGCATTGGCATCCATAAAATAAAGATTGCCATTTTTGTTATTACTAACAAGAGAAACACCAGTTTTATAATATCCATATACATATACCTTTTCTGTAATATTTCGAATAAGATCATCATAGTCAGGCTCAGTCACTCCATCTCCGGCTGCATAATATTTGAAGGAATAATTGAGCGTTTTCATAGCCTCTTCAAAAAGTTTGAGGCAGAATCCGCCATAGCTTAAGTTCCTCCCGTTTTCTACAACCGAGACAAATTCAGTGAACTCCGTCTTCCAAGGCACACCTGTTTTCAATTCTGTTCTGTTGGGAGAATTCATAGAATTAGGAGATCGTGTGGTGTAATTTTGCAGTGCATGTATATTCTGATAAAACGTTATATGCATGCAAATCATGAAAAGATAGAAGGCAACCAATGATCACGAGAATCCCACACCCGCCATGACGATGTATTTACCAGAGAGATCCTCCAGCCAAGATGAATCAAATGTTCCAAATTAGCTTTTGCAAGTTGATATAACAGGACCTGCAAAATCTTGAGTTCGGTTGATTCCAAACATGCTACATGATTCGGAAATCGGCAGCAACGGTGGAAACTCCGAACGCACAAGATGATCCTGTGAATGTTGTATCCAGCCTCGTTAATGGAACGGTTATATTTAATTTTATTGACAGTTGGACTCCACTGTGTTTGGACTATTTCCTTGTAACCTAATGGAACGGTCATTTGATGTGACTATTTGCTTCTATGACCTCATTTCCCACCTCACTCTAAAATTATTTGAGTGAATGCGGAATATTTTGAGGAGCTTTCATCCTGAAGCATCGGTTTCACTTTTTTTAATGTTTAATGAAATATGAAATTGTTTGTCAAAATCCTTGAATACAATTTAGTTTAAGTATTTCAATAGTTAAAATTACAATTTAATGTTGATTTTTGTTTTAATTATTTAAATGGTCAAAATTACAATTTTAATTTAAAGTACAATGTTGATTTTGAATCCATTTTGTTAATTAAAATTATAGTTCTCATAACAAAAATAAGTTATTTAAACAATTTTAAACTTCTAAAGAGTGACATAAATCTTACGTTGTACTGTTACGTTTTCCAATTTTCAACCATGATGATGACCTATGTGATTGAAAAATAAGACAAACTTTGTGTGGGGGTATATTCACACTCATGAATACCTTATAATTTTTATCAAACTATGGACAAATGCAATTGGAAAATAAGTCAAATTTATTTGGGGTATATTAATATAGAGAGCATCATATTTATTTGGGTTCATATTTATATTTGGGTTCATATTTAAAGCCAGGGACAATTGCAATTGAGAAACAAGTGGAATAAGCAACAAAGTTGCTTAGTACGTGCCTCATAAGAAGAGATTGAAAATATATAGCAATAAGATAATTTTGCTATAAAAATATATGATAAAACAAATATAATTACAATTTGCAAGAAATTAAAACAAAAATGAATTAAAAAATGTCCATTTAAATACGATATAGGTTATTGCAATGTAGCATAAAACAAGCATATTCAAGCTTCCTTACATACTTCTAGTAATATTCTTGACTTATGTTATAAAAATATGCAAGTTTCTTTATAGACTAGCATAAATAGAAAATCAACAGAATTCAAGGCTTCTTGAACACAGTCGCCATTTTACGATTTGACCTTTCAACATTTTTCTGTGATTCTAGTTCATATTTTTCCACCCAAATTCTACACAAAACTTACAGGGTTGAAAATCTCTGTCTTCTTTTGAGGGAATGAGCTCTTCCAGGGTTGGCATGGCTATGAATCGTAACTGATGGAATTAGTAGACGTTGATTTGGTTCTCCCAGAGATATTGAAACAACGACAACTTTATGGAATTGTTAGTTCCTCATCATCAAGCAAACACGGGAAGCGCATGGTACATATGAGTAGATTCCATTACCTGAATTTGTTTGGATGTCGGAAAAACAAATTGTCGCAGGGCCATGGTTTGGCACAACCGAATATGTAAGTTGCCATGTAACATCGGGGAAAATGTTAATTATTGGCTAAGGAAACAACTATCGACTAAATTGACCGACAATAATGTAAAAGCTAAGACTCTTTAATTAATTGGATCTGAATACGAATATGACACGTGTGCGTGGAATGCAAGAAATTGTTCT
>LPNX010154239.1:118345-171586 GCA_001517045.1 Pseudotsuga menziesii
TAATGTGCTATCCTATAGTGTAACTTAGCAAGATTTTATTTTAATATGTTATTTTCTTATATTAGTGGAAATGTTGTATTAGTAAAAATGTTGAGGTGTAAATGATTTTTATTGAAAAGGCATATTTAAAGAGAGTAGTGTGTGGTATCTAAAAGTTGTTGGGACTGTACAATCAAGATGCAAAGAAACTCTGAATTTTTTTTTATAATTAAAAATATATTTTAAACAATAAAAAATGGCAATTTGGTTAAAGATTAGGATTTGGAGATTCCATGAATAATGAATTATATGTTTAAACAACTCCTATTTTAACTTTTTTTTAATTCAAAGCAAAATACTAATACAATATAAGGTGGAAAGAAAACCAAGGAATTCAGGGTCTCTCACACTCATATATATATATATTTATTTTTATTTTATTTTAAAAAATGGGCAAAACGGATCATAACTCAATGGTAAAGACAACTTCAAATAGACTTTCACTCTGACCATACACCTTTCATTATCTTATTTCGTTACTTCCAAAAAAATACCAATTAAATTACTTAATAAAAATAAAATTTAAATTTTACTACAACAAAATAAAGTTTTAAAAAATAGAATCTATCACAAACTATTGAAGAAATGTTTAACCAAACAACATCCAGAATCAAAATCTATAAAGAAAACCGAGTTTGCAAACTTTATAAAGTAGATAATATTAAAAAGTCAGAAAAGAAAATGGAATCTATCATATGACTGTGTTTTATATATATTTGTATATGAAAGTGGATATATATATAAGTAACTCGTTCTTTAGTATTTTACTGCGAGGTACTTTTCTTTTCCATAATCAAAGTAGATAAATATTAATTCTCGCTTTTGACATTTTCAATACATCTCGCGGTGGTGAGGTATCGAATGAAGACTTTCACTTATCAAATCCTCACACAGTATTGTCTCCATTTTCAAATTGTTCTTCAGATTGCCTCTTATGTTTTCCACGGTTTTTCCCACAAGAATGGAAAATTGGAAAATAAGAGTTTCTGGAGCAAATTTTGTCTGGTACTGTTCTTGCGGCGCTCACACAAATTCTTGCTTTTCATACGTCACGGGGTGCTAAGGACGCTGGTGGCTTTGATAATATTGAGGCATTACAAATTCATGAAAACACACAGGTCTATAGAGAAGCAGTCAAGATCCTTAACAATGGTTTCGTCGAGGAAGATGATGATCACGTGCTAACCATGTATGATACACCTCAGTGTGCAGAAGTTTCACCTGGTGATTTTAATTTCATGTAGAAAGATGGATAATGTATTTCATGTAGAAAGATGGATAATGTTGTTGTATATTGTAGGAATTCTGTGTATATTGTTAGAAATGCTGCATAAAGTTCTATGTGATTGTTGATACATCCTTCTCACAGCTTTACCGGTTCCTTAGGAATCATGGCTTTAAGTTAGGCTCTAAGTTATTAGGTTGTTTTGATTTCATGTAGTAGGAAAGATCGAATGAAAGATTGATAAGTACACTTAATTTGCTTGGCTTTCAGAGGAATTTCTGTCGCGCTAATTCTGCTCTGCTCACCGGTCGACGACAGTGATGCTTGGCTTTCCGTTCCTTTCCTTTGCATTGTACGCAAAACTGTGATAAGATTTAGTTTCGTCGCAATGCGGACCTAACAACCACTACTTCCCAAGCATTGTGGACTTTGTGGTTACAGTAACTTGATGTGCAATCTGCGTTTGTCCTGGCGTTCCTACGTCTTGTTCTTGTGCACAATTGTCCTCTGCCATTCATATCGAGGCCAGGCAAGCGGATTCAGCCGCAGTTTACGAGTTGGATCTTTGTCTTCTTTGGTGTTCTGTCAAATTGATATTTATTAATGTAGTCCTGAATATCTTGAATCCCGGATGCTGACCGTTTCTTTGCCCTCAAGACTGGCTATGTCTAGGCGCACGAAGCATTGGTGCCTCCAAGTTATATAGAGTCTAGACACATATCTAGGGCTTGCCGATCGAAGCCTCTGAACTGCGTTTTAATGGAAAAGATGCTAATTCGAAGGACTAGAACGTTTTCTTTCTTTCTATTTGCAAGCATTCTGGTTTCGATCCAGCTGAGCATGACTGGCGTGGTGGCCGCTAGAATCATCCGGGACATGAAATTTAACTTTAAATTGAATAATTATGCGAGAGACGATCCTGGTTTCGCCAAGCTTCCCAGCGTTCTGCTAGACCGGCTGCATATACCACGTCGATCGTCGACCCTGCCGGTTTTCCAAGAAGCTCCGGCGTTTCGAAATGGTAAAGAATGCATCGTCTCGGCACCTTCGTCGTGGAGATCAGGCTATTCTCAACTTCAAGAAGAAGATGATGATACAGAGCTATGTGATAGCACGGCCGTGCATATAGCCATGACGCTGGATGCTGCTTATCTGAGAGGATTGGTCGCCGGAATTCTATCGATTCTCCAACATGCTGCTTGTCCCGAGAATGTAGTCTTCCATTTCATGGTGTCCGAGCGCCAACGTGATCTAAAGGCTACGCTTCAGGCCACTTTTCCATACTCTCACTTTGACTCGGGAGAATCATTTACCTCGACTCCGATTTAGTGGTTGTGGATGACATTGCCAAGCTAATGCACCCTCGTCTCATGGCCCGAGGTCTGAAAAAAACCAGAACAGCTGGCTCCGATGATACCACTTGCTATAACAGATGGCAATGGGATATAATTTTTATTTTTTTAATTTTATTATTATGATGTCATGTTGCCACATGTCAACTCAAATCTAGATACCAAATTCCAAAGTTTACATCATCTTCTATCCACCAATAAGTTGTTTACAAAATAGTTTTTTAACAAAATTAAAAAAAATATTTTACAAATCCGTAAGTCATACTTAGCAAAACAGATTTTAATTTTTTTGATAGAGAGCAACTAATACAAAGTCAAAAGAGTTTGACTTGCAATCGATTACAATATACCTGCTAAGGCAGGTATAATAAGTTAACCTTATTTGGGGTATCTTAATATAGAAAGCATCATACTTATTTGAGTTCATATTTATTTAAATTGGGTATTTTAGATGTTAAAAATTAATATAAATATATATAATTTTATATGATAAATAATAATAATAATTTATTTTTAAAGTTAATATAAAGCTAAGAAGAGTAGAAAGAATTGTTAAGCATATTTAGAGAAAAAGGACTTGTATAGAACTTCCACTTAGTTTCTAACCTAGGATTTGATGTAAATGTGCTCTATTAGAAACATCCAAAACCTCGAGCTTAGTCACATTCCCAATCTTAGTAAATGCAGGGATATATTTAGGGGCAAATTTTAGCCCAGTGGGCTATTTTTCGGTGTTTTTCTCCAAAAAAAAGATTCACCATTTTGCATTTTTTGAAGCCTTGTTTCGCACAATTTTGATGGGGTAAATTTTTTTCACCTTAAAAATCGCCAAATTATTATATAAACGATATAAAATCCTTGGAAATTAAAATATTTTATAGTTGGCATTTTAAGAATTGGTAATATTCGCCAACATTTACACACTTTTAAATAAGTATGGTTCCTTAAAATCATCCTTGAGTAAATGACTCACAACATAAAGACAGGTGGGCCACCATATCGTTGCTACCGCGAGCCGGTACATAGGAGCACATATCAGTCGATGCATGAAGGCCGAGACTCGTTCAATTAAGGGAGGGAGGGGAATAGAGATACGATTTAGGAGAAATCGTTGGGAGGGTCTTTTTAAATTACGAGAACAGCGTATTCCTTGATAGAAAGTCATTAAGCTAGATACCATTTTGGTGTATGAGACCTTAGAACCTTTGTTTATAGGACCCTCTTCTATGCAAAAATTTAGCTACTTAATGGTGTACTTACCCTACCCCCCTCCGCATTTGAACACGTGACCTTTAATTTTTTTTTTAAACCAAATTTTTTCTCATTTATCATGTGACTAACATGTTAATTTTTTATGTGTTACATTTTGGATCTAAATAAATTTTCAGTATAATCTATCTCACTATTCTAAATATAATAAAGAAGTATCAATTTATGATCCTTTCAAATATATGATACAAAATAAATAACTTCAATATTTTCATTTTTATTTGTTTTTCAATATTTTAATATAAAAAACTAGATTGTAAATGAATCAAAATTTAAACAAAATCATTATTTTGAAATGGAGATTGTCTCTCCTCCATCACAACGGTAGAAAACCAAGATCCAAACCCACAAACAAACAACCTTGAGGATAACCCAAGCACACTAAGCCCCGAACCAAATCCAAAAGTAAACATTAACCATGAGGAGAATCCATCCACAAAATCCAAATTATCGAACATTTAAACTAATTAAGAATCTTGGTTCAAGAGATAATAACCACAAGGGGACCATCGAGATTATCCTTAGCCACATCCCTTGACGATATCATTGCCTCATTTGGCAATGCCCATGATCAATTGTTGTGCATAACTAAGTATAGCGCTAGGATGAGACAATACTATTCCATTGGTCTCAATAAAGAACAAATCAAAGATTTGAACATTTCAAAACAAACTCTAGTTAGTTTTTTCATTGACCCTAGGACCAACCAACCCCTTAATCCATGCAAAAGGAACCTTTGCATGGATTGGTGCACATACGAGCCATGGAAACAAAAATAGATTGAGGAATTCCTACAATTTATTGCTAATGGAAATCCAAGGTCAATAGGAATCATAACTAGCTCCTCAATGCAAATCAAAATGTTCAAAATATTTCAACCGAGCCCCGAAAAAACTATCAATTGTTGTTGGGGAGTTGTTGCAACTGGAGATGATAAAGGAGAACCATAGAAAAATATGAGAATATGATCGATAATACAAAAGAAAGCACCATTTGATGTCCAAAAAGAAAAGGGGGTCTTCTTTGATGCACGAAATGAGTTTGTGGATAGAAATTGTGCCTTGACATCTATTGTTTTTTTGGTGTTCAATGAAAGTCTAGTCATTAACATGCCACTAAGTTTCAACAAATCGATTCCAAAGAAGTCGATAGAAAAGGTAAGCATTTTGAAGAATTTATTGATAATTTGTTTAGCCTTTGTTAAGAATGAAGATGCTCTAGCGAAGCTATCAGCTCTAATAAAAGAACCCCAGACAAATCTGTGATGAGAGAATAATGTCAATCATATTCATAAAAGAACGAAAATTGGTATAGAACTATGCATGAATGCTCAAATAGGTGATTATGATATGGATTTTATTATTATAAACTTGGGGCCAGATGTCAACTTTCTAACAAAACAAATTACATGGGAAATCATGGGAAGACCAAATTAGTGTGTTCACATATTCAACTAAGACTAGCCAACCAGTTGAAGGTTTGACTTGTTGGTTAACTACCATAGGTTCTTGTCGAGGTGGAAGGGATCTGAATCCATGCAGAAGTTGATGTAATAGATATTTTTGATGATATGAATCCTTATCTAGCACTCCTAGCGATCGACTGGGCTATTGAAAACCAGACTATCATTAATTTTAAAAAGAGGATCTATCATTTCAAGACTCATATATGTAGTTAATTTCTTCAATCGACCCTTTGGAGCGCTAGCGCTTGTAGGAATTCTAAATCCAAGGTGGCACTGAGGAATTTCATAAACAAGCTAAGGATCTAGGCACAAGATTAACCTCACAGAGAATTGCCATGAATTAGCATAAACTGTGAAGAAGACTAATGAACACGCATGAAGAATCTATCATCTTAATATTATTCATTAAATAATTATATGGTTACATAAATAATACATCCTCATAGAGTAAAATCGAATTACCAAGGAGGAAACTCAAACTAGCTCATAAAATAGGCTTACTTTAAGTATAAAAAAAAAATGTGTCAAAATCAATTTCCTAATCTGTCAAGGACATCACAAATTAGATAAAGTAGTATGGTAAGCTAATGAGTGGTGAAAAATATTTCTAATAATGGATTTTGGAGATAAAATCATGGAGAATGGGTTGGCCATAAAAGAGGATAGTTGTTAGTCAACTAGATTTATCATAATCCAGTGAGAAGCTTAAAAAGCAGGACAAAGTAGTCTTAAAGCAGGAATGTGTCCTTCCTATTTTGTACAATCAATAAAGCAGCATAATACTATCCAAAATCAATCTAAGTGCGCTCCATAGGCTAATGATGGCAAGTGGTGGTAAATTATGACATAATATGGCCAACTACCTAGTCTAGTACCTAGGAAATTAATCAAAATGACTAATTATTATGTCATAAGTCTGTAGGTGGGTTTTTAATATTCCAACAACCCCCCTTAAGCCTAAATTTATGTGATTAAATACGAAGCCAAAATTAGGGCCCATGCAACAGGCCTTATGGTCACCCTTTACATTATTCATCCATGTAAACTGAGGATAAAGGGAAAACCTCATGGAAACAAAACTTCCCTAAAAAATGGACTAGAAAGGATGCAAAACCAAGAAATGTTGTTGCTCCAAACTAAATGCTAATGTATGGAGGAATCATATTCTTGGGAATAAGATGAATCTACTCAATTGGATCATGAGCATAAATAGTTTCATGATGGAAACTGGAACTATGTAGAGAAACTGAGATCCACTGATAATAATGTGCAAGCAAAACTAAAAGTTCTTGAAGCATCAATTGAGAGTTGTAATCATATCCAAGATGGTATTGTTGGTGAAAATATATTCTATCTAAGTCAACACTTAATTGTCAACCCGGGAAGGTAGCTTGTGAGATGCATACACTATATGTGTAGAACTAAAGTCTAGATTACTCTAGGATATCCTAACCTATCTGATATAAAACCATAGAAATAACTTAACACCACTGCATCTTTGAAATCCACATGAAACTACCGAAATTAAACTTCTATTCTCTTACACCTAAAAAAAATGAAATCAACTAAGCTATACTACTTAGAATCCATCAAGTAAATGACATTTAAAACTAGCTACAATACTCGGAAATGAAATACTATTAATCAAAAAACAAATTTTAACTCTAAGGACTATTTCGAAATTGAGACATGTAATACCCATGCAATGCCTATTTATCAAGCTCATGCAAATGCCTATCAACTTCTAATTTTACTCTAGCAAGACCTCAAGCTATTATATGAAAACTTTATTTACCAAAAGCAAACTAAACTTGGAGCTTTATAATCAAACCTAAAAGTAAGTACAAAACAATAACTGGAAACACATTCAATTTGTAAGCAAACTTACAGCAGAAAAACAAAATATTCTTATGTTATCCCTACTGAGAATCAAACTATATTCTAAGATAGCTTTCTCAATTATGCAAGTGCAATGCAACTGAACTATAACTTGAAAAGTAAACCTATACTAAAGTAGGTTATGAGAACTTTCAAAATGAAACTTTAAAATACTAAAAACTAATGCATCTAATACAAATGAACTTATTAAACTTGGATTGGAACTAGTTCCTAGTCTAATCCAATGAAACACAACAATCCATAATGTAGAAAACAAAGCTAAAGTAAAACAAACAAAGGGAAAAATGAAAACAATCTAAACCAGACTCTATTCTCAATGCTCAAAATCCATCCCGGAAAGTTTATTAAATTTATACAAGGTAAGTAATATACAAAATTTACAAAATACACTTACAAATTATCTAATATACAAAGTTTGTTAAAAAAATTATAAAAATATTAAATATGAAAAATATCCATTTATTAAATATTTACAAATTATATAATGATCAAAATTTAATACACGAATTACAAAAGGTATTGTATATTTACAAGTTATAATATTATTTACAAAAGATAAAATCTATTAAAGACATATACATTACCACTCATATATAATGAGTGTATTAAATAAATCATTCTGTTATCATATGTTAAGTATATACAAACAAATATGAACAATGTATTAAACCATGGGAGGAATTTTATTAATATGGGAATCAACGTATATGGAAAATAATTTAAGAATGTTTGGAAACCCACGTTTGTTAACGGAACCAAAAGAAATAGATAAGGAACAAATTTGTGATGTTATAGTGTAACTTTGAATTGAATAAGCTGAAAGCGATTTGTCAGGATACACAAGATAGGAAACACAATATGTTACTGCTAAACCAGATTTACAGAGGTACCGGGGATATATTCTGAGCATTAAGATTAAACTAAATTGCAACTTAAACTAGAGACTAAGAATGAAAGCTACAGGAAATGTTAAAGTACTGGAAAATCAGCCTAGACTCTAATTAACTATTTCTATATAAAACTCAGTATTAACAATTCTAGAAATGACTGCAAATTCTGGAAAATTATGTCTGCTTTTAAATGAAAGGCTGAAAGACATGCTGAAAGGAAGTCTGAATGAATCATGCGAATGGACGACCAAATGGATTCCAAAGTTATAAATTGCATAAAAACATAGAAAAATTACAGTTTATAAACAACAAAACATTATCTACATGAAAATGAAATACATAGACATAAAAACAAAATTACTTATCTCTAAAACGAAAGGAAACTACTGAATATGCACAAATAGAACCTCTGCTTATTGAGGGGACCTTCTCAGCAATTAGGGGTTGTGTCTAACTCAGATCAATCACCAACAGAACATGAATTTACTCATCAACAACTGAAAACAGAGACTGTTTATTAAAACTAAAACAAAGCTTATACAACGTCTTTCTCTCCTTTTTTCTTCATGACCCTGGGCGAGTTTATATAATAGTTTACAAAGGGCGAGAAAGTCAACCCTTTCAGTGGTTGACT
Organism: Pseudotsuga menziesii; assembly: GCA_001517045.1. Lineage (NCBI taxonomy): Eukaryota > Viridiplantae > Streptophyta > Pinopsida > Pinales > Pinaceae > Pseudotsuga > Pseudotsuga menziesii. Next base: position 127,119 of record LPNX010154239.1, read on the forward strand.
ACTCTAAAAATAGCAGGGTTAAATGCTAGGAAAGAAACACATTAAACAAACAGGTCATTATCCCTAAATTCATGTGTGATGGTTCCTTTGACGTGACCAGTTGGTGTGTTGGCAGGATGGACGAGTAGGAACACAAATCTTCTCGAAAAAGGGCTCACGAACCATGATGGACATGTTTCCAATAGAACTCATGTCACGGTTTTTGTCTTGATTGCTCTAGAATATTCCAACCAACGAATCCAATGGTATGAACGAAGGGTTTAACGATGGTTGGTTGATGTGCTGATGTTGCTGCTGCAACTTTTCCCCAAAAAATTTTACATTTTTTAGGACCCCATTTAAAATATTAGTTTACCTTCTTAGGCGCTTTGATTTTGAAATCCAGCATTTATGATTTGGTTTTAGCATAGGAAAGTCTCAAGATTTTTGATTTTTTAATAAGAGGATAAGCTTTCTTGCCTTGCGCGTGCGATTTTTAATGCTTTTACCAACCAGCTTAAATGCTTTTTTGCCCATGAATTCTTATTTATACGTCGTTTCGAAGTTTTATCACTCATTGTGTTTATGGTAAGAGTTTGAGAGATGTTGTGCAATTTATCCCATCTGAAGTGTCATGTGGTTTGTGGAAATAGTCGTGTGGAGCTCATGCAGCACATCCGCACCAAGTAGCTTCGACTGCATGTCTAGCCTCCCGCCTGTCAGGTAAGTCTCAGTTGTTTTCCTTGATTGGTTTATTTATTTTGAATTGCGAGTTGTCGATGGTTGGTACGCCATACAAGGAGGAGTAGGTATTTTGTGTTTGCTAGGTTTTAAAGGGTACTTTACCTTGTGCATTTTTAGGTATCGTTTTCTTCATTCTAATATTCAAGCTCACCCTCACTGCCTTACCTGCTCCCGATATTTCACCAGTTTTCCCTGAGGCATTTTTTCCTGTAGTCTGTTAGGTCATGATGAGTATCCAAAGGCCCAAGCATTTTGTTGGCATGGATATGACCTGGTGCTCACTACTGAAAAATAGTTGAGATCGCGGATCCCTTGGTTCAAACAAACCTTGTAGGTTTAGATGCTATATCTTTTGGTCGTGGGGTATCAAGCCCTGTGGTTTGAACCTTGGGCATCGTCATTGTAAGCCTCTTAGATTTTGTGTGTCTATGGGTGCAAAGTGTAGCAGAGGTTTAGGTTAATTTTTTTTTCGCTACTAGAGTGCAGGAGCTGAGACCCACCTGTGGAGAAGTTTTATTGCCATTATCTTACGCATTGACTTGCGGCGCGTTTGTTATGAACCAATGGTCAAGGATGGCAGGGTAATGTAGAATGTTGCTGTTGTTTTATATGGTTTTTCCTAGCACACTATATAGATTCGCTTTATTTTCTCATTCAAATGAACAGGTTAGTTAAATGATGGAAATACTGAAATTATTTTATGTCATTGTAGTCACAGATCATACCAGACAGCATGATGAAAAAAGGAAAGAAGAAGGCCAGGATCGTTGAATATGATTCATATAAAGAAGTTGCAGAAGTTGCACTAGTAGCAAGGGTTGAAATAGTATACAAGGACACTAAGGCAGTCACTAGAGCAGAGCCCGAATTTAGATGGGGCCAGATTTACCACATGCTGGTAGAAAGGAAAGTTCCAGAAGTAGGGTTGGAAGACCTGGCCCTGTACGATAACATACTGAGATCCGAGATTGCCAAAGTGGACACCAGACCAGAAATTTTTCCCTTTGCAAAAGTCATTGGATTGATGCTGCCTAGGATAGACATAACAAGGATGATGATGAATGATGCAAAGAACAAAGGTTTTCCTCTTTCGCACCCACATTTTTATCAACAAAATACAGCTTTCTAGAGAAAGAGGTTAGTATGACAACTGAGTGGGTGAAGAGCTTATAACTTGACTATGTAGCCATAGCAAAAATCATGGTGGTGGAGGGAAAGACCTTCAGACAAAAACAATATGGGGAGTACGAGACAACTCATCTATGCACCCCATACAGGGTGATAGTACTGATGTTGAACAAGATTTATGGTAGAGAAGATGGGAAATTTTACAAGTTTGGGTGGATCCCACTGATCTACCATATAGCTATGGAAGGGACAGTCTTCAACTAGGCTGACATAATAGCCAAAAATCTATCCACGTCTATCAAAGCAGCCCAAGCAGGCTTGCGCCTCAGCAAGTTTGAATTCTATATGTCTTCCTTCTTATTGGACTGTATACTTTACCGCCACCGGTTTGAAGGGATAAATTGTACATGGAAGGGAGGGAAATCCCCTATATACATAGCTTACCAAATATTGGGGTCACACAAATATGATATTCACTATAAGATGATCTATGAAGAATTCTTGATGCCCTTATACCAACTGATATTTCTAGAAGAATGTACATGCTTATCTGAGGGATCCTTGGAGTCCATTAAGGATTATGGAGATTACTTCTTCTCTAAGGAAGGTACATATATGAGGATGTATGGGGGGACAAAGGCACCCTCATTGTTGCCAAAGTACGCCACAGATTACATAGTTCTCAAGGAAGCTGTTAGGAAGCTTTTTCTGGATGGTTTTGGAAGTCACCTATTTGATCTAAAGAAAGTCGTGTTCCCACCATTACCCTTCTATGTGGGGAGTTATAAGTTTGCCAAAGTTAAGAGTGCTCTAGAGTTTTTTCAAGGAGATGGGAATATTCCATTTTGGAGAAAATATCTTTCACTGAAATGATTGCCAGGGAAGGTAGCAACATATAAGACATCCCTAAAGGTAAATTTTGAATGTACTAACTATGTGGACAAAGACGAAGAAATATAAAGGAATGTTTCAAGCATGATCGCTTTGAATAAGTGGTTGAAAATGAATACCAAAGTAATTGGGGCTAAAGGCAGCAGCAGCAACCCAGAACCAAAAGAACAGGAAGACGAGGCCATAAAAAATTACAGAACTAGAAAAATTGCAGAACTAGAAAGGGCCATAACTCAAGAAGCTTTAAATCTAAAACAAGAAGTACAATACCAAGAAGGTTTCACAGAAGAACAAACCAAAGAAATTCAGTATGACGTAGGTGGTGAGGATCAAGGACACAACCCTGTTTGAAATGACCTTGAGGACCTTCCATCCACTTCAGAAAATATACTTACAGGAGGGAATCTTTCTTTATTTGAGTTGGGGCTGATGCCATTTACCCATTCAAAGCAATATGATGTTTCATGCTTAGAAGATGTACATTTTGATCCCAAAAATAATTCCATCATGTGGAAAATGGAGAATACTCTAAGGATGGGAAACCAACCCCTGGTCACCACAGTGACATAAAGAACAATAATGAAAAATGTACAAGATAATCCGAAACAATTGGTCTCCATGGACATTTCAACTACATATGCAAATTCTCATAATGTTGATAAACTCACAGAAACCCTTGATCAGTACAAGGGGAAAATGGCAGAGATGAAGGAGGTTTTGAGGAAGGAAGAAAGAGTAGGCAAGGAATCAAAGAGGAAATATGAAGCTACTCTTTGAAACTATGAAAATATTCAACAAGATCACCGGAGTCTGAGGGAGGAAAGGGATGAGTTGAAGTTGTAAAACATGGCCTTTGAAAAGGAGAAGTAGAAGTTGGAAAGCAAGATAACATAAGTGGAAGGTCAAAAATATGCAGCTGATCAACAAGCAGAAGAGTATAGAGCTACGATTACTGAACTTGAAGCACAGAAAATATCTTTAGGGTACTCTTGAAGGAGGACAATGATTAAAGAACAGATATAACACCTTTGACAAAGCATGCACTTTTTCTCAGAAGTAAGATCTATCAGATGCAGGTTCAAATCGCGGGAGAAGTTTTCAAAGTCAAATAAGTAGAAGATCGATTATAAGAAATTTGGGCCACAGCTACAGAGTTCAAGGAAAAAACTCAAGAAGTTGTTGAATTCATTCAAGGACGATTGACATGGTTGGAAATGAACAAGGAGCCTCCAAAAAACACACCAGTCAAAGCTCCAGAAATATTGCAGCTTGAGTATGAATTGATAGGTTTCAGCAATAGAGCTGCTGAGAAATTGATAGAGGCAGTCCAAAAGACAATAGATTGATGCAGGGAGTTTTCTAAGAAAGTGCTCACAACCAATAACAGATGTCAGACATCATCCAAGAGGAGGCTGGATGAGCTTCTTCCTCATGAAGAACACTTGAAGCAATTACATGCTAGATTTCAGGAGGATGAGGTTGGCATACAATTGATAAAAAACTTAGATGTTGAGGGTAATTAAAAATGTGATTGCTCAAGCTACAGTGAGTAACTTCCTTTTAGAATATCAGCTTCAAATACTCCTAGTAAGGATGGATGACATAAGGGCTCAGGCTTCCAAACATGAAGTCACGGTCAGATTCCTAGAGCCAACAGATTTTGAGTTCATTGTTTCGGATGCTATGGCATGGAAACAATTTATTACTGAGTTGACTGGGCCCACTTAAGATTTTGTCCCAAGTACACATGGAAATATAATTGTAATATTTTGTGTATTTAGTTTTTTGACAAGTAGACACACTAGAAGACAAATATTTTTGTAACCGAATATAAAGGAATCCCAAAGGATAGGCTAACCAAGAGTCATTATGTAAATGTATAAATATAGCTAGAATCGAATAGAGAATGGAATTTTATAGCTCTCTTAGGTGAAATAATAACATCGTCCTTTGTGTTATTATTTTTATACCTTTATTATTCCATTATTTCATCTTGAAATAGGATCAGATATGCCTCTCACATATCACTTTCCAATTCCCAAGTGGACTCTTCCAGACTAAGGTGCTTCCATTGCACCTTGATTTGTCCGATGGTAGGGTTTCAGAGTAAAATATCTCTCTTGTCGAGCTATTGCCCAAATCATTTCATCCCTGCGACTACAAATTTTCTTTGCTTATTGAAAACAAACCATTATGAAGCTAAAATCTGAGAATCAACAACTCTGTACAATTCCTAATCCATTGGGTGATGGAGTCATGCTTTATGTTGATCTACTACAAACTAAATCAAACTAAATGCAAACTGCTAAAAAGAAAATGCTCAAAACAAAGAGCTTATTTATGCACAATCCTTATTTACTAACTAATTCATCATCTTTGTTTAGATATAAAAAAATTCCAAATTCAACCATTCAAGTGACTTGTTCACTGACAAAATCCTTTTTCCATTTGAAAGCACACTTATGACTGAAGGATCAGTAGTGTATAAAAATACATTATCTAACAACTCATACTCACTGCTTTGGAATTCGGTCTTTATCAACTCAATAATGCAAGAATTATGACTCCATTTTGACTCTATATAATTTGCCATAGGGTCATCAAAAGGATGAAGAAATTACTCTGAATAAATTAATATTGAATCATAAAAAACATGAGATAATACCTCTTATTGCTGCTTGAAACAAATAGACTATCTTTGAGAATCCTCGACTCCATGACTAATGTCAATCTTCTTCTCATGATATGCTAAAAGCAGAGAAGAAGAAAAACTAAAATCTTTAAGTATGCCAACCACATTTTTCTTGATGTCTTCTGTAGATTTAGGTTCAAGAATAGTAGATGTGAGCTTACTGATTTATGAACATTGTTTCTCATGAAATTCCTCCTTATCTCCTCCTCATCCTTCCTTAGACTCTGATCCATAATTATCATGTACTCACTGACTGTTTTCATAATGTTTCTAACAAGTTTCTTGTTGAATTATTCTCTCTGAGGAAAATTATATAATTTTCTTTTCGTAAATTTCAACATCACTTTTATCATAATCATCAAATACTGGAGGATTGTTGTAAGATTCAATATAGTTTGAAAAATAAATTTTTTCTGTTGTTTCTAGTTATTCATCATAAATAGGTTGAGTTTACCAAAAATTTTGAGCAACCATTTCATCATAGCCATAACTATAAGTAATATTCAATATAATGTCAAAATCATCTAGAATATGACTATAATTAACTTCAACATCAATACAAGGATTAGGATAAGACTTTGAGATGGAAAATATTTTATGCAATGATCATTGAAAACTATATTTATGCAAATATCAGATGCAGGTTCAGATCGCGGGAGAATTTTTCAAAGTCAAACAAGTAGAAGATTGATTGCAGGAAATTTCAGCCACAAATACAGAGTTCAAGGACAAAACTCAAGATGTTGTAGAAGTCATTCAAGGACGATTGACATGGTTGGAAACAACCAAGGAGCCTCCAGAAAACACACCAGTTAAAGCTCCAGAAAGATTGCAGTTTGAGTATGAACTAATAGGTTTCAGCAATAGAGTTCCTGAGAAATTGATAGAGGCAGTCCAAAAGACAATAGACAAATGCAGGGAGTTTTCTAAGAAAGTGCTGACAACCATTAACAGATGTCAAACATCATCCAAGAGGAGGCTGAATGAGATTCTGCCTCATGAAGAACACTTGAAGAAATTACATGCTAGATTTCAGGAGGATGAGGTTGGCATACAGTTGATAAAAATCTTAGATGCCAAGGGTGATTAAAAATGTGATTGCTCAAGCTACAGTGAGTAACTTCCTTTTAGAATATTAGATTCAAATACTCCTAGTAAGGATGGATGACATAAGGGCTCAGGATACCAAACATGAAGTCATGGTCAGATTCCTGGAGCCAGCAGATTTTGAGTTCATTGTTTCGGATGCTATGGCATGGAAACAGTTTATTACTGAGTTGATTGGGCCCACTTAAGATTTTGTCCCAAGTACACATGGAAATATAATTGTAATATTTTGTGTATTTAGTTTTTTGACAAGTAGACACACTAGAAGACAAATATTTTGTAACCGGATGTAAAGGAATCCCAAAGGACAGGCTAACCAAGAGTCATTATGTAAATGTATAAATATATCTAGAATCGAATAGAGAATGGAATTTTCTAGCTCTCTTAGGTGAAGTACTTTTGTAAGAAGAACTATTTCTTTTTATAATAAAGAAGAACTGAATGTCTGATGGAGAGGGAGCTGATGAAGTTTCAAATGCATGATATGGAGATGGCTGAAGATAGAACTATTTATGTTTTAGACGAGTCTATAAATCTGTGAGATTGTTTCACTTCTGAACTATTTCTATGTTGTGAATCATTTCCTGTTCATTGTTATGAATCTTATGTAGCAAGTGATGTAATGAATGTTTTAATAAACATTGATCTATCTCTCTGCTAATATTTCTACTATATTTATGTATTTCGAATTATATCAGCTATCTATAAGATTCTTTATGCATAAGTTATAGTACATTACTCATACAAATAATAATCTTTCTCCCTAGGGATAGGTTAGATAGGATAGGTTAGTTTAGTGTAGATGTTATTTGCTTTCTTTGATTCAGAAACAAAGGGAAATAAGACAAGAGGTAAGAACCTGTGCATCACGTTGTGAACCTTTATTGTCTGATCATCTGCATTTAATTTAGGAACTTGCATATCAATCATAAAACATTAAAAAAAAATCACATAAATGGTGGACTAGGCCGCAATCGGTAAAATCGATTTAAAGATTTCACTTTACTCTACGGTAGCCGGGCCACTAACCAGACGGATTCTCCATACCAAACAATAAATGAGCTAATTGGAAACGGTTATTGGGGAGAATCCCTACTGTTGGTATTTGGGATTTTCTAGGCATCAACTATTTTGCCTGTAGAAGGAGGGCCTCTAGTGCATGGCTGGCCGAGGAAATCTGTTTTCTTGAGAACATTCTACTGGTGATAGTTTTGAAACTAATTTTCCCAAGAGACCTAGTCTTAAAGGAAAATTTAATCCTGAGTCAAATGTTCCAGAATACCTTTATCCTGTCTCGAACGAAGCCGTTGATCATTTAAGAAGAATCATAAGGTTGTATGCAAAAAATCTTGGAGGATTGCTGAACATCCCTGATCTACCTAGAAGACAAACTCGCAGAAAAGAACTCCCTTACATAGAAGATTCAGTGTTAGTAGGATATTTTGAAGAGTTGGTAGATTTAACCTTACACGAAATTGTTCAACCTCTCAATCAATTGGGACCAGAATCCCCGAATTGTTCACCCTTTCGAACCCCTGTTCAATCTCCATCTTAGTCTCCACCCCAAATCATGGCCAAAAATGTACCTCCTAATGCTAATCAGCCTCCTCCTATACCAACTTGGAGGGCTAGAACTCCATTGAACTTAGCTCCTTCAGTACATGCTTTGCCATATAATTATGAAAATTCTTTGCCTAGATTTGAACCGGGGGAAGGCATATCCATGGATGACCATCTACATAGTTTTTTCCTGGCTTTCGAAGCACTAGCAGTTGAACATAAGGATGTGGTTTGTAGGATTTTTCCTCATACTCTCAAAGGTAAAGCAGCATCATGGTATTTTGGCTTACAGTCCAATTCAATCGCAGACTGGGCCACTTTCGAGAGAATGTTTAAAAACAAGTTTTGTAGCCAAAGAACTACTGTTGCTTTAATGAAAGAACTGTGGACTCTAAAAAAGGAAAAGAAAGAAAAAGTGCAGGGATTTACTCATAGGTTTACTTTAACAAGTCTAGAACATATAAGAAGTGGAATAGGGAACCTGACACCACTGTCGGTAAAAAACAAAACTGAAACAACCGTTCCTCCCAACCAACTCCTAGAGAAGCCAAGTCTCACTTGCTCTAGAACCCTCGTGCCTGTTTGCTAAATCACAAGGAAAAAATCCAATCAATGCACCATCTTTTGCATTAACAGATTTATTCCTTGTCCACTTATAACCTCTTTCTTGCTAAATGGACATACTATTATATAGAATTTTGCCTAGGACTTTTTCATTTATTAGATTTTGGTGAGGATGCCTTCTGCATCACTTGAGATCTCACTCCACAGCTTTTGCCACTTATCTTTTCCATTTGTAGGCCAGCAAACACTCTTTCAACAACTATTTTATTTCTTATTCCCTTCAGTATTTAATTCATAAACAAGAATAACCCAATACATCTATTTTGACTTTCTTGTCAAAATATTTAAAAAAATAAAAATAAAAAAATAATAGTTTTATTTAATTTGGTGTATTAGATACACTTCCCCTTACAGGATAACACAGTCCTCGGTTTTATTATTTTCCTGCCTTTATTCTTCCATTATTCATCTTGAAAGAGGATAGGATATGCCTCCCACATATAACTTTCCAATTCCCAAGTGGACTCTTCTAGACTAAGGTGCTTCCATTGCACCTTGACTTGTCCAATGGTAGGGTTCCGGAGTAAAAGCTATCTCTTATCGAGCAACTCCCCAAATCATTTCATCCTTGCAACTACGAATTTTCTTCGCTTACTGAAAACAAACCATTATGAAGCTAAAATCTAAGAATCCACAACTCTATACAGTTCCTGATCCATTGGGTGATGGGTTCATGCTTTATGTTGATCTAGTACAAACTAAATCAAACTAAATGCAAACTTCTAAAAACAAAATGCTCAAAACAGAGAGCTTATTTATGCACAATCCTTATTTACTAACTAATTCATATTCAACCATTCAAGTGACTTGTTCACTGACAAAATCTGTTTTCCATTTGAAAGCACACTTATGAATGAAGGATCAGTAATGTATAAAAATACATTATCTAACAACTCATACTCATTACTTTGGAATTATGTCTTTATCAAGTGAATAATGCAAGAATTATGACTCCATTTGGACTCTATATAATTCACCACAAGGTCATCAAAAGGATGAAGAAATTGCTCTGAATAAATTAAGGTTGAATCGTCGAAAACATGAGATAATACCTCTTATTGCTGCTTGAAATGAATATATTGTCTTTTAGAATCCTTGGATCCATGACTAATGTCAATATTCTTCCCATGAGATGTTAAAAGCAAAGAAGAAGAAAAACTAAAATATTAATTATTCCAACCACATTTTTCTTGACATCTTTTGTAGATTTAGGTTCAAGAATAGTAGATGTGAGTTTATTGATTTATGAACATTGTTGCTCATGAAATTCCTCCTTATCTCATCCTTATCCTTCTTCAGAATCTGATCCATAATTATCATATATTGGTTGTGTTAGCTCTCCAGGAAACTCTTCTAGGTTGTAACTCAAAGATGCCTGGTAACTTAATTTTATCTTAATGATTCACTCAAATGGATCAAGTCAAATGACTAAATCAAACCTCACTCACTCAAGACATGCATAAACACAACTATATTGACAAGGATTTTAACTATCACTGTTCAAAGAGTTGTAAATAAATGAATGTACGAAGAACACTTAATTTACTAGCAGAAACATATTGTACAAAGTATATATGAATGGCCAAATAAACCAATTAAAGTACTTGCAAATTCTAGTTTATGGATGCATTGACAAGTTGATAGTTATAAAACATCAGAAAAACATAATTAACATGAATTTGACATTCAAGTGCAAGTATAGAATAGACAAGAAGATGAAGATCTGAACAAGTAATGGCAAAAGAAGCTTGTATTACTGATCTCAAAATGAGAAGCTTGAGCTTACAAAATATGAAAAAGTCTCCAAAAGTTGAATCCTTTACAATAATTATTCAATGAGATTAAATAATCTTTACAAATCAGTTTTAAGATCCTTAAAATATGGAATTGATAACCTCTTTTCCTATCTCGAATCCAAATTTGTGAGGTGGCTAGAAAATGCAGAAATTTCTGGAAATATGTTGCTCCAATATTGACCTATATCTCTCAAATACAAACATATTTTGGCAAAATGAGAGATTTTTTCGTATATTGGTTTGTTATGAGAAAAAAAATCTCTCAGTTATTTGATATTCGTTTTCATTTTCTCGACATCTGTATTTCAAAAACATGTGTCAAACAGGGAAATTTTGAGATCCGAAAATTACGGCTCAGAGATGGATTTGATTCTCCCAATATGTGACACATATAGGAAAACATAGAGAGGTTATGTTTCTTTGTTATGTTATGAGAAAAAACCTCTCTCAGCTATTTGATATTCATTTTCATTTGTCCGACATTTGTATTTCAAAAACATGTGTCAAACAGGGGAATTCTGAGATCTAAAATTTAGGGCTCAGAGATGGATTTGATTCTCCCAATATGTGACACCTATAGAAAAACTGAGAGAGGTTATTGTTATTTGGTTTTTTATGACAAAAAAGGTTTCTCATTTCTTTGATATTAATTTTCATTTTCTCGACATCTGTATTTCAAAAACATGTGTCAAACAAGGTAATTATGAGATCTAAAATTTAAGGCTCGGAGATGGATTTGATTATCCCAATATGTGACACTTGTAGGAAAAATAAGAGAGGTTATTTTTATTTGAAATGTCAGGCACAAAATTATTCAACCATTTCTCAAATTAATCCTCCAGTCGCCCAGGATCATTATTTGAAAATGATGAGTCAGCATAGTAAAAACGCCACATTCCTGAAAATGATGCCTCATTTTGTGAGGGATGTTTGAATACATTCCTGAGCTCTAAATGCAGATATGAAAGTTCCATTTGAAATATTAGGATTTCTAGTTGTCAATAGACTATTTGAGCGTGTAAAACGACCTCTCCATGGTTGAGAAAATTGAGTTTAAGCAAGACATGCTGACCATTTCCAAGCTTCTGTGCTTTTGGTGGCTAAAATAGCCCCGAATTTCACGCTTTAGCTACCGAAAGCTCTTCTTTCGGTGGCTAATGAACAATTGAAATGTACATCTAAACCACCAAAACCTGAGTTTTGACTTTTTTGAAGGAAAAACCAGATGAAATGTTTTTCAAACTTTATCACATACCTAAAGCTCTAAAAAATAAGCCTTAAAAAATTGAGAAATGTATTTTTAAATGATTTCCTATCACCTAAAATAAACAAACTTAACTAATTTATTTCAGGAGATAAAATATGGCTCCTACTCGGGGATGGAATCCTCCCTGCAAGGTTCCAAGAACCACATATCTGATGCCTTTCCTGGACAACAAAATACAGAACCTAGTCTAGTGTTCCATTGGGCATGGAGTCAGTAGTACAATCTTCTTCTGAACACCTTTCAAGAGATTCCTTTGCAACTAATCCCATACAAACCTGTAACATGCTTGTAGCATGATTGTAACCTGTCCTACTTATTCAACAACCAATAACTGGAAAAGTCTACTTGCTCATATAAAGAGCTTATTCTCTTTCCTACTTCTAATTCTAATCAGTAGAGGAAAACTGATCAAGTAAAATCATGCATCCAATCAAGCCATGTAAGAAACTGATTTACTAACATCATGCTTAATATTGACCCGAAAAATAAAAGAATGCATAGCCAATAGAAATGTGTTTTGAACAGCTGATAGAACCAACTTTTCTCTAACAAGGATATTTTGATATCTATGCTACTCATAAGTTCCAGATAGTTTGCAATAGGATCATAAAAGCAAATAGGAAATACCTCTTTATGTTGCTGATATTTTCCTTCATTGATGTTGTTGGAGACATTTACCAACTTACACACTCATTTTGGTCAATTTGGGCTAGTTAAACCACTATCCTAAGTATTATTGGCTTAATTAACATCAGTGGAGCATTAAATGTCATCATCTAGATCACATCCATGCCTACCTTCATTCAAGGAGGCTAACTTAGCCTTCTCCTACATTCGAGGAGGCTAACTAGAGCACTTCGGGGGCGATCTGAGTGATATTAATGCACCTAATTGCTAATTGATGGTTACAATCAGTTAAAAGGGTAGTGAAGGTGCCTCCCTTCATTAAATTGATTATTTCATGATTATTTAATGAACTGGAGTCAACAGGGGTGCCTCCAACCACTTCTGATGTTCAGTTCACTTCAGTTAACCTCATCGGGGTTCATTGGAGTCATTGAAGCGCTACCACTTGATGGTTGGCTTGCTGTGACATGTGTCTAATCTCTTTCAATTGAGACTCAGTCATTTATTGCACTCTGACTTCAGTTAGGGCTCAGTGGAGCCAATTAGGGTTTTGATTAGTGGTTAACTTGAGTGTTGACTGTGGCTTACATTCAGTTAAGCTATACTCACTCATTCAATTCAAATGACCTCCTTAGGAATTCAAATTGCTTCTCATTCATGCTTGTAGAATGACATTGTAATTGTAATTATTCATTCTTCATTGAATATACAGAGCGGCTACTCATTCCATAGTTCGATTTACACCATTTCATGAGTTATTTGTTAATTAATATTTGATGAGACTGATGTTTAGTCCTTATATCGCTGTGCAAGATTAATATGGTATCATAGCTCACAGTGAAACGAAGCTCTATCTCTCAAAAACAAGCTTTTTGATAGATTTCTGCATGAAAATTGAGCAATAGCTCAAAAATCCAGCACTGCACCAAAAGCCAAGGCTTACCACTTAATAGCCCAAGTAAAGAACTTGTTGATTAAGCTTTCTTGATTGACTATGCTGGGTGTGATGAAAGCCTAAAATGTGCAGGCTGTCTGACCTTACATTTCCCTTTCTGTTGTGATTTTCAGGTTTACTACAGGTGAAGCATTCACTCTAGCAGATCCAGATGGCCTCCTCAGTAGATACTTTGACTCCATACAATTTCCACTCATGGAAAGGTGACATGGAGATTCAACTGCACTCCAGAGGACTCTATAGAGTCACCATGGAAACTGAACCTAAGCCTGGTTCTGCTATAGACAAATCAAGATTCTTGAACAAGAAGGATGAAGCCTTCAGTTTCGTGTGCCTCTCTATTTCCTGGGATCTTCTTTTCCATTTTTTGGGATTGAAGACACCAAAGGAAATATGGGACAAATTGGAAACCCTATATGGAAAGCAATATGACTTGAGATTTTACCAACTCGAAAATGAATTAATGTCTCTCCAGCCTTCCAATTTCGAGACATTGAATGACATCTTCACAAATTTCAAGCATACTGTTTTACTCTTGAAGCAATGCAAAGTGGAGAAGGTGGATGATCAACTCATCCTTTCCATACTCTCCAAACTTGGGGCTGATTATTCAGTTTTTGTTTCTACATTCCATGTGGGTAAGCTCACAACCCCTGGATGGAATATGCCTACACTCAATGCCTTCACTGAGTCCCTAACAAGTGAACATGACAAGCTTGTCTAGATGGGGATCATCAGATATTTCCATGATCAAGCCCTCCGTGTCTTGGGGCTCAAAGATCTAAAGGGTAAAGGAAAGCAGCAGAAGAATCCAGAAACTAAATTCGAAGCTCCTAATCCTAGAGTTGAAAACCAGTAGCATGATGAGTCTTCCGGCTCAATAAAGAACAAAGGAAAAGGGCACCATGGCAAGGAAAAATTCAAGTGTTCATACTGTAGGAAGGGCTTCCACCCTGAACATTCCTGCATGAAGAAGAAGCTTGATGAAGCTACCTCTCTCCTTGAGAGAAATCACATCAATATTCTGGAAAGCTTTTGGAGAAGAGATCATCAATATCGGGAACCACAACATGAAAGAGGTCATGCCCTCATGGAAAGCAATTAGAAGTCCAAAGCACTCTTGATTGACTCTGGAGCTTCGAACCACATGATGGATGAAAGAGACTCCTTTTCATCCTTGGAGACCGGCAAATCCATTCCCATCCACATGGGAGATGACTCCACTATCATTTCCATGTGTCTCTGGCATCAAATCTCCTTTGTGTCTATCAGATGACACATACAGGAGTGACTAAGAGATTTTCTTTCATCCCAAATTATGTTGAGATAACAAATCTTGCATCTGGGAAACTCATTGCTAAAGGCCTTGCAAACCATCATGCAAAAGCCTATGAGTTCTCTCACTTTGTTGTGGATGCAAAGCCCACTGCTCTGCTTACTCATGGAAATGAGGTTAGTAGGATGTGGCATGAGAGGTTTGGCCATCTTAATTTCAAATATTTTCAGAAATTATAGAAAAACTCCATGGTTGAAGGCCTCCTGGTCATCAAGGAAACCACGGGAATCTGCAAGGGTTGTGTGATTGGAAAACACCCTGAGCACAAGTTCGATCGGGGGAAGGCAAACCGAGCTACATGGATATTGGGGATGATACATTCTGATATCAGTGGTCTGATTCCTATCACATCCATGAATGGATCAACGTATCTTCTTACTTTTATTGATGATTTTTCAAGGTACACATGGGTCTTCTTTCTCAAAAAGAAGTCTGAAATATGTGAAATTTTTTCTGAATTGAAGGCCTTGATCGAAAATGCCTCTGGGCTTAAGATCAAGATCTTGATATTTGATAATGGAGGGGAGTATGTCAGTAATGAGTTGCTTAACATATTCTCCCAAAGTGGCATTCAGGTCCTGTTGCAGCTGCAACAATATTTCCCAAATTTTAAAAAAAAATTGGACCCTCCTTTTTTATTTTGTTGAAGACCGTTTTGTTTCCACTCTGCTACATGTTTGGATTGTTTGAGGCCAGCTGTTTTCTTGCTTTTCGGGAAATTGTTTGTGTCTGAAAATGCTTTGGAACATGGAACTTAGCAAGTTTCATGCTATTTTATCGCTGTTGAAGTTTGGTCAAGGTTTGAAATGGAATTTTAGTTGCCGCTATTTCGGAGGACAAATAGAGATTGGACCAATGATTATTTGTTTATTTCGCCAATCATGCAGTTTTATTGTTTCAAACTTTTTATTTGTGATGTTTTTTCCAGAATGTTTTGACTATGATTGGAGGCTGTGAGCTGATTGTGTTCCGCCGTTGCGGCTCTAGAGTAGACTAACTATCCGCCACATTGCTTTTCCTTTTGCCTATGTTTTGTTCTATTTTTCTTCGATGTTGACTAGTCTGCAGAATGTTTGGATCTATAACTTCCACCGTTGTGGCTATGTAGCGTACTAACCATCTGATGCTGTATTAGATCTGACCTCTGATGTTTAGATGCCCTCTTCTAATGTTTTATCACACCGATGTTTGGTTTTGCTCTGGAAGCCTTAGAACATTAATCACCCACCGTTGCGGTGGTTTAGTGAGCTAAACTCCTGACATTTGATGTTTTGTTTTGCCGATGAGGGTTTATCCGCCTGTTGCTTAGTTTTCCCACCCTGGGCGGCCGAGAATTCTCTGTTTTGACTAAGTTAAGGTTTCCACGTTGAAAACACAGTCCTGGTTTTTACTTTCAATACTCATTTTATTGGTATTATGGTTTATGTTTTATTAAAAGTAGTCTGGATAAATGATGAGTTTTCGTTTGATCGCAGACAGACATAGGAAATTTTCTCAGATCCATTTGAGGATTACTACTGCGAAGAAGATGTAGCTGGAGGACAAAGCATGCTAAAGCATAAAGAAGCAAGTTGTTTCTCAAGGAAAAGAAGATAATGAAGGTCTGAGACCAACAAGATCTCAAAAGGACCAAGGAGTTATAGAGCGTAATCATTAAAGAGCAAAGGCTCAGGCTTGGGCAGTTCGTCAGTTACCAAGCTGGTCCCGTTTCATAAAAGTGTTTAACTAAAACGTAATGTTTAAATCATGAGCATTCACAAAATGACAAAACTATGAGATTAAAATGGTTGGGGGGCAACTCAAAGGTTTTGGGCTGGTTTTTGTATAAATATAGGAAAGTTAGAGGGAAGGAGGGGGCCCTTTCCCAGTGAGATTTGTGAAAAACTTGTTGTAAGAGGAACTATTTCGTTTTGCAATAATATAATTACAATTTTTCCTGTTGGAGAAAGTGTTGTGTGGAATGTTCAAATGTGGTGAAATGAACAATGTTGAAGGGGAACTATTTTGTTTTCAGCTGTGTTTCATTAACTGTGAGATCATTCTAACTTTCTGAACCTATGTTCTTGTATGAATGTTCTCTGGTTTATTTTATGATAATTTCAACTATGAGTAATGAATGTTTTAACAAACGATGAGCTATCTTGTTGTGCATATCTCTATTCATGTTTATGTGTTTTGATTCTAAGAAAAACTATCTGTGATTTATCTTAACATATAAGCAATAATACATTACTCATTAATTGATAATCTTCTTCCCTAGGGATAGCTTAGTTAGTTTTGTTTCTATTATGTGTGATTTAGATGCGAGAGAGTTTAAGACAAGAGGTAAGAACCTGCACATCACAACGTGACCACTCCCCGTATTGTTTATCAATATGAATGTTAGATAGGCACTTGCATATCATACTTAAAGTTAAAAACACAAAAATACACACGGTGGATAGGGCCGCAACCGGTAAAACCCTTTATTTTTGTTATTTGACCTACGGTAGTCGAACCCCAAACTGGATGGATTCCCCATACCAAACAGTCACGGGCTAGTTGGGAACGTTGACTGGGGAGAATCCCTTGCTATTGTTGCATGTGATTTTCCAAGACTCAACAGTTTCTGGCGCTAGAAGGAGGGCCACCGGTGCATGGTTGGCCGGGGAAATCCATTTCCTCGAAGTTACTCCACTAGTGATAGTTTTGAAAGTAATTTATTTCCTGATCCAA
The DNA here is from genome assembly GCA_001517045.1 of Pseudotsuga menziesii. Lineage (NCBI taxonomy): Eukaryota > Viridiplantae > Streptophyta > Pinopsida > Pinales > Pinaceae > Pseudotsuga > Pseudotsuga menziesii. The sequence continues at coordinate 144,540 of LPNX010154239.1, forward strand.
ATACTGAAGAGAATAGAGAACATTTATTTTCTATGGACAACCAAGTTGTTAATGAACTAAGAAGACATACACGGGCCTATGAAAAGAGTATTGGAGGATTACCCACTATCCCTGATTTACGTCGAAGAGAATACAAGAAGAAAGGTCGTCCCATCTTGGAAGATTTAGTGTTGGTTGGAGATTTGGAAGAATTAGTAGAAGTAGCATTACAGGAAGTTGTTCAGCCTTTGATCAAGTAAGCCCTACTACACCTAACGGTTCACATGTCCATACTGCTGCTCACTCACCTCCTCAATCTCCACCCAGACTCATGGTAGGTGTAAATGCAAATCAGCACCTAACCCACCAAATCCACCACCAGCTTGGAAATCCAGATCACCTCTAAACTTAGCACCTCCGTTGCATGACTTACCCCAAGCTTTTGAGAAGATGCTACCTAAGTTTGACCCGAATGAGAAAATTTTAGTAGATGACCATTTGCAAAGTTTATACTTGGCCATAGAAGGACTAAAAGCTGGAGAACACGAGGATGTACTCTGTAGACTTTTTTCGCATACCCTTAAAGGAGCAGCAGCCTCATGGTATTTTGGTTTTCCTACAAAATCAATCCCAGATTGGGATACCTTTGAAAGGATATTTAGAAGCAAATATGTGACCCAAAAAAATCATGCGGCTCTCATGAAAGGACTGCGCGCTTTAAAGAAAGAAAGAAAAGAAAAGGTTCATAGTTTTACCCAAAGATTTGCAGCTTATCTCAAGAATTTTTTTGAAATTGATAAGCCCTCGAATAAAGTTCTGATTGAGTATTATACTTCAGCTCTAGGGCCCAATTTGGACATGTTTTCCAAGATGAAAGCTAAACCTACGCTAACAGAGACTTATGAGGAAGCAGAGGGAGTAGAGGCTGAAAAGGAAAGCATTGAAGATTATCCGGAGCAGTCAGGAGATAAAACTTTTGGGAAGAAATCCTTGTCATTTACTAAGCCTAAAGAAGAACAGTCACAGGACTTTGAAGGAATGGTGAAGATGATGCAGAATATTTCCAACAAAATAATAGACTTGGAAAAGGAGAAGGAGGCTCAGAAGTCTTACAAAGATTATTACAAGAAAAGAGAGGATAGTAATCAATCCAAACCACCTCCACATAGTCCTGCATCAATGAACTTAACAGAGGTAGGGATGGATAAATTTTGCACTAATTTCCACCAACAACCCCATTCTGAAAGAAATCGTCCTCAATGGATAAATTCAATGACATTAGTAATGAATCAGCTGTTGGATTCCAAATTAACTGAGGATAATGATGAAGAGGGAAAAGATAACAATAAATTAACAAAAAAACAAGAGGATGATGCCATGGTTTTATGGGACTGTGTATCGTTGTTTGATACTGAAGAAGAAAAGGATCCCAGACATGAAGATATCTCAGAAATGAATGTGACAATGAGAAGCGAAGGGTTGATTAAAGAAAACAGTCTTATACTCCCGAAGATTAAGAGACTTCAAAAGAATGTAAAGAAATTTCAAAAAAGCACCTCAGCTAATAAAATTCCAGAGTTTACCATTACCATTCAAAATCCGAAGGAGATCAACATGCCTACTAAGCCCATTGAAGAGAAGATCAATAATGTGAAAATGAATCTCACAGAACATAAGATGGATTATGACATCGTGGAGGATATCAAAAAGTTAAAGGCAAATATTTTGCTATTCGAGATGTGTAATGTGCCGTAGCAGGAAGAAAAGTTATTGAAAGCACTTGAAATACTAGAGGAAAAGCTTCCCACCGATAATCAGCCCCCAAGAAGAAGAAATTGGTGAAGCAAGTGTGGGAGGTAAGCCTAAATGCAAGACTCCACCTTTTCTCCTTACTTTTGAAATTTTCAACCACAATGTGCACAGCTGTCTAGTAGACTCAAGGGCACCAGTAAATGTTATGCCACTGTTCATTTGCAAGAAGATAAATGGACAACCTAAACCATCTACTTGGCGGGTTATTCAATTAGACATAACAAATGTGAAGGTAATTGGGGAATTGGAGGATGTTTTGATTCGGTTGTCTTCAAATGAAAATGTATGTCAATTCATTGATATTGTAGTAGCAGACATACCTGAAGCTTATGGACTTGTTTTGAGTAGGGATTGGTCAGCAAAGCTGAATGGATATTTTGCATCAAACTGGTCACACCTATGGTTACCTTATAAAGGAATCCCAAATCAAATTAAAGTTTTAAGAGAGCCCCACATGAAACACAATGTCACTTAGTTAGAAGGTAAGAATGAACCAGTGAATTCTATTTTGGGGAATTACTTCATTGAGCTAGAATTGGGAAACTATCAAGCATAAGAAGCTATCGGTACATCAGATACTCAGCCAAGTCTCCTTCGGTTTTCACAGGCTAATGAAATTGATTGTAAAATAGTAAACTTAGCTGTAGATGTAGATGTTGATTCATGTACAGTAGTAGTAGATAATTTTTGGACACTTTCTTTTGATGGATCTAAGACTTTGGAGGGATCAGGAGCCGGCTGTGTCCTAATTGATCCAAAGGAAAATAAACATTTTCTTTCGTGTCGATTAGAATTTGAATGTACCAATAACACAACCGAATACGAAGCATTAGTTCAGGGACTAAGGAAAGCAATTGAATTAAAAGTAGAAAATCTGAACGTGTATGGGGATTCTTAAATAATTGTAAAACAGATTCGAAATCAGATACATTGCATTTCACCTCATTTGAAATCTTATTAGAATGAAGTGTGGGATTTGCTTAAAAGTTTCTATGCATTTAATATTGTATCGATTCCTAACTAAAAAATGCAGTAGTTGATTTGTTAGCTACCTCAGCTGTAAGGCTTGTACCCTCTAATAATAGGTGTACTATTGAATTACTTTTCAGGCCTTCAGTTCCGGACATGATTACCAATTTACGAGTTTTTTTATGATGATCAGAAGATTTTAGAATGTTTGACAAATGATGAGATTTTCAAAGGGGCAATCATTGATGATGAAGAGCATCAAGCTGAGATAAAATTCGATAATTTTATTCCGAAAGGAGTCAGGACTTTAGAGCGGATGTTTGATCTAAACAACAAATTCAGAAGACCAACAAATGTTAAGACTCATAGCTCATCTTTACAATTCGAGCTAATAAATTTAGGAACTCAAGTTGAGCCCAAATATGTGAATTTGGGAAAGTGCTGCTCTCCAGGTGAAAGAAATAAGTTCATCAGTCTGTTCAAACAATACAAAGATGTTTTTTCCTGGACACATGAAGATCTGAAGACATATGACACCAATATTATTCAGCATGTTATCCCTATCAGCTCTGGAGTCAAGCCTTATCAACATCCTTTGAGGAAAATGCATCCAAAACTAGAGCCTCTAATTCAGAATGAAGTAAAGAAGTTGTTGGATGTTAAAATTATCTTAAAGTTAGACACTCGGAATGGGTTTCAAATATGGTACCAGTAAGAAAGAAATCTAGATAAATTAGACTATGTGTGGATTTTAGAAACTTAAATCGTGCTTTGGATAAAGACAATTATCCAGTCCCACCCATGGAATAGATACTGCAAATGGTTTTGGGTTCTGAGTTATGTTCTTTATTAGATGGATTCTCTGGCTACAATCAAGTGTTGGTAGCTGAAGAAGACAGACTTAAAACTACATTCAGAACAAGATGGGGGACTTTTGCTTACAGAAGGATGCCCTTTGGACTCATAAATGCTGGAGATACTTTCTAGAGGGATATGGACATAGATTTCCACGGTCTGATTGGTCGCAGTGTTGTAGTATACCTTGATGACATCACAATCTTTTCAAAGAAGAGAGATGAACATGCATTTCATTTAAAACAGATTTTCGAGCGTTGCCAAAAATATGGTATCTTGCTGAACCCAAAAAGTGTGTGTTTGCTGTTACAGAAGGAAAGCTACTAGGTCATGTGGTTTCTAAGAAGGGGATCTCCATAGACCTAGAGAGGATCAAAGCTATCGAACAGATTCACTTACCCCATAAAAAAAAAGGCATGCAATCATTTATGAGGACAATAAATTTCATCTGAAGGTTTGTGCCAGATTTCGCTCAAATTGTTAAACCTTTGCAACAAATGGTGAAACAAAGTGTACAATTCAAGTGGACTGATGTAGAGAAGAATGCATTTAGTCCAGATTTTGAGAAAGATTTTATTTTGTACACTTTCACATCTGATGATTCACTAGTAGTGGTGCTTACTCAGAAGGAAGATGGGGGAGATGAGTTCCCCATATCATTTGTGAGCACCGGTCTGCAGGGGGCTGAATTGAATTACCCAGCTGTGGATAAACAAGCTTATGCAGTCTTCAAAACGGTAAAACAATTCAGGCCATATATACTTAAGAATCGGACAAAGGTAATAGTTCCACACCCAGCTATGAGGTCTCTTTTCACACAAAAGTAATTAGGAGAAAGAAGAGGCAAGTGGGTAACAGCTTTACAAGAGTATGACCTCGAATTCAATCCAACCTCCATAGTTAAAGGGCAAGGATTGTGCAAACTAATGACTAAAAGTAAAGACAATGAAGAAAATAACTGGGAAAATGAAGCTGAGTTAAATTTGATGGATGTATGTCCTCTTTTCAGAGCTTCAGATTCCTGGTATCAAGACCTTGTGCATTACCTTCGGGAGGGATTGTTACTAGAACATTGGAATTCTAAGCAAAGAAGAGCACTGTGTCTTAAATCAGATTCATATCAGATCGTTGAAGGAATATTATTTAGGAAGAATTATGATGGAGTTCTTCTTAGATGCTTAGAGAAGGAAGATGCCTGAAAGGTCATAACAGAGTTACATGACGGGCCTGCTGGAGGCCATTTTTCCAGAGATATGACAGCCCACAATATTCTCAAAGCCGAATACTATTGGCCCACACTGTTCAAGGATGTTCATGCCCATGTTAGAAAGTGTGATATTTTCCAGAGGTGTGGGGGAAGATAATCCAAAGTAGCAGGACCATTGAAGCCTGTGATGATAACGAAACCATTTGAGCAATGGGGGATTGATATTATTGGGGAGATAATACCAAATTCTTCCTTACAACACAAGTATATCTTGACGGCAACCGATTACTTCACTCAATGGGTCGAAGCCATTCCGTAAAGTGAATGGAGACGCGGTCATGGAATTCTTGCAAGATCATATTATGACCAGGTTTGGGGTTCCAATTTCTCTAGTTTTCAATAATGCTACTTATTTTTACTCTATTAGATTAACTGCATTTTCTCATGAAAAAGGAATTAAGTTGCATTATTCTACAAACTATTTTCCACAAGGAAATGGTTTGGCAGAATCTACAAACAAGAATCTGATTAGAATCTTAAAAAAGGCTGTGATAGAAAACCAGAGAAGTTGGCATTCAGCATTACCAAATGCTCTTTGGGCTGATAGGGTCACACCCAAGAATTCCTTAGCTATGTCACCATATACCCTTGTTTATGGAAAAGAGGCCATTTTGCCCCCCAATATTATGCTACCCTCTTCCGTAATAGCTCAGGAGTCAAGAGGCTTAGATAATGAAGTCTTGCAAATAAGAATCTATAATATTTTGAAGGTGAAAGAGTCTAGATCCAAGGCCAAAGAACGTTTTAAGAATCAACAGGAAACAGTAAAGTGGTGGTTTGATAAGCATAAAGCGGGAAAAGGGGAATTTGAAGTGGGAGACCTGGTTCTTAAGTGGGATCACCCGCATGATGAAAAGGGAAAGCACACTAAGTTCCAACAATTATGGTTTGGCCCTTTTCAGGTTGCAACAAAACTTGGCCCCTCAACCTATAAATTGCAATATTTATAGGGGTGGGAAGAGAACTTCCCAGTTAATGGTTTAGTTCTCAAACCTTATTTTTCCTGATTTTGTTTCTTATTTTGTACATAAATAATTTGATTTGGTTGTTTACTCTGATTTATTTCATTTTGTTTGTTTTTTTTAGTTAAACTTTTGTTTGATTTCAATAGAAGAGGCAAACTATTTGATGCATGGAAAACATCAGAGTTCTGGATTAACTGAGAGCCTTGGGTATAAGACTGTGTACTATTATTTGATCTGATAGAATTTCTTCTAGATGTTGACTCAATGAAGTCCTGTTGAATCCCTGTAAAATAACTCAAGATCAAAAGGTCTGGAATACTATTTCGAGGCTCCATCCATTTCACATCTAAAAATGTCCTAGGGGGTGACAGTAAAAGACCCATGGAAAGGAAGCAGGGTAAACAATATATTATATATAAATGATCCCACACTAAGAATTGAAAGCTAAAAGACTAATAAGAGTAAAAAATCCTAAGAAAACAATATATATTGAAACAAAGTACTGAATCATATGAGTATAGATTGTCAAAAGTTCTTCTCCGTCCGTGAGCTGAAAATTAAACGCATCTCTCACACAAAAGGACACTATGGATAGAAGAGCCTGAATAAAATTCAGAAAGAAAGGCATGAGGAGGACTCAAAAGGACAAAAAAGTCCATAAACACATAAAAGTGCCAAATGGCATGGGAATGAGGAACAAATGAATATTTTTGTTTACCATGTATTACAATCCTGTGGTGTCTAAGCTGGAAGCTACCCAAAGGCAGAGGTAAAATGAAACTCATCTACTTAGCCTCAAAAGAGTTATCTTGACTTTGAGATTTTGGGTTCCATTTTCCTAAAATTAGACTATCATCAATGATTAAAAGTACATATATTTGTCATTATGGAAATCTAGACATCTAGAAGAATTCAACATGTCGGTTTTGCTGCTAAACAGTCTGTTACTTAAGGAAGAGTTTGTTCAGAGATCTGGGTTCACCAGTTAGCCGCCAATTGTTGTAGTTGCAACAATTTTTCCCAAATTTCTAAAACAATTTGGACCCTCCTTGTTGATTTTGTTGAAGACCATTTTGTTTCCACTCTGCTACACGTTTGGATTGTTTGAGGCCAACTGTTTTCTTGCTTTTCGGGAAATTGTTTGTGTCTGCAAATGCTTTGGATTGTGGAACTTAGCAAGTTTCATGTTGTTTTATCGCTGTCGAAGTTTGGTTGAGGTTTGAAATGGAATTTTAGTTGCCGCTATTTCAGAGGACAAATAGATATTGGCCCGATGACTAGTTGTTTATTTTGTTGATCACGTCGTTTTATTGTTTCAAATTTTTGATTTGCAATGTTTTTTTCGGAATGTTTTCACTCTGATTAGAGGCTGTGAGCTGATTGTGTTCCACCGTTGTAGCTCCAGAGTAGACTAACTATCCACCACATTGCCTTTCCTTTCACCAATGTTTTGTTCTATTTTTATTCGATGTTGACTAGTCTACGGAATTTTTGGACCGTATAACTTCCGTCGTTGTGGCTATGTAGCGTACTAACCGTCCGATGCTGTAGTAGATCTAAGCTCCGATGTTTAGACGCCCTATTCTAATGTTTTATCGTGTTGACGTTTGGTTTTGCTCTGGAACCCTTAGAACATTAACCACCCACCATTGTGGTGGTTTAGTGAGCTAAACGTCTGACGTTTGGTGTTCCATTTTGTTGATGAGGGTTTATTCACCTATTGCTTAGTTGTCCCGCCATGGGCAGCTGAGAATTCTCTGTTTTTACCAAGTTAAGGTTTCCACGTTGAAAACACAGTCCCGGTTTTTACTTGAAATACTCATTTTATTGGTATTATGGTTTCTGTTTTATTGAAAGTAGTCTAGATAAATGATGAGTTTTCGTTTGATCGCAGACAAACATAGGAAATTTTATCATATCCATTTGAGGATTATTGCTGCGAAGAAGATGTAACTGGAGGACAAAGCATGCTAAAGCATAAAGAAGCAGAGTTGTTGCTCAAGAAAAGAAGATAATGAAGGTCTAAGACCAACAAGATCTCAAAAGGACCAAGGAGTTATAGAGCGTAATCATTAAAGAGCAAAGGCTCAGGCTTGGGTAGTTCGTCAGTTACCAAGCTGGTCTCGTTTCATAAAAAGTGTTTATCTGAAACATAACGTTTGAATCATGAGCATTCACAAAATGACAAAACTATGATATTAAAATGGTTGGGGGGCAACTCGAAGGTTTTGAGCTAGTGTTTGTATAAATATAGGAAAGTTAGAGGGAAGGAGGGGGCTTTTTCCTAGTGAGACTTGTGAAAAACTTGTTGTAAGAGGAACTATTTCGTTTTGCAATAATATAATTACAATTTTGTCTGTTGGAGAAAGTGCTATGTGGAATGTTCAAATGTGGTGAAATGACCAATGTTGAAGGGGAACTATTTTGTTTTCAGCTGTGTTTCATTAACTGTGAGATCGTTCTAACTTTCTGAACCTATGTTCTTGTATGAATGTTCTCTGGTTTATTTTATGATAATTTCCACTATGAGTAATGAATGTTTTAACAAACGACGAGCTATCTTGTTTTGCATATATCTATTCATTTTTATGTGTTTTGATTCTAAGAACACCTATCTGTGATTTATCTTAACATATGAGCAGTAATACATTACTCATTAATTGATAATCTTTCTCCCTAGGGACAACTTAGTTAGTTTTGTTTTTGTTGTGTGTGATTTAGATGCGAGAGAGTTTAAGATGAGAGGTAAGAACCTGTGCATCACATCATGACCGCTCCCCGTATTATTTATCAATATGCATGTTAGATAGGCACTTGCATATCATACTTAAAGTTAAAAACACAAAAATACACATGGTGGATTGGGTCGCAACTGATAAAACCCTTTATTTTTGTTATTTTACCTACGGTAACCGGACCGCAAACCGGATGGATTCCCCATACCAAACAGTCACGGGCTAGTTGGGAACGTTGACTGGGGAGAATCCCTTACTGTTTTTGCCTACGATTTTCCAGGCCTCAACAGGTCCAACATTCAATTCCCTACACTCCCCAGCAGAACGAAGTAGCGGAAAGGAAGAATCAGTCTCTCAAGGAGATGACCACCTGTATGTTGGAATCAAAGAAGCTTGCTGCAAATTTGTGGGCTGAATCCATGCATGCTGCAGCATACATTTAGAACAGGGTGCCACACTCATCCATGAAAGGGAAGATCCCTTTCAAATAATACACCGGACACAATCCGGATGTGTCGAACCTGCGGGTGTTTGGGTCCACTGCATGGGCCCGGATTTCGCTTGATAAAAGAAGGGCTTGCAACCGCAAAGCATAGAATGTCTATTTATTGGGTTTCCTGATGAATCTAAAGGTTTCAATCTGCTGGATATCAAAACTAAATATATCATCACTAAGAGAAGTGTCAAGTTCGATGAGCCACTTCAGGAGGTGGAACTAGTGAAGGAGAAAATTGTTGAATTTCCTTCCTATTCTACTGAATATTTGGATGATGAAATTGGGGGTGATGACCCTGATTTGGATACTTTGATTTCTAATATCAGTGTGCAGAAATCATCAGATGCTGAATCAGAACCTAAATTTCAAAATCATCTTCCTACATGGTCCCAACAGACACTCTCCTCCGTAGGAGATAACATTGGAAATCCAGATTATCCTAGGAGAACCCGGTCTGATTTCCAAAGAGCAGGTATTGCGCTCTCTTGTCCTAATAATTTGCTGTATGAAACTTGCTATTTGATGATTATTTCAGATCCAAAATCCTACTACAATGCTCGAAAGGATCCGAGATGGCAAGTTGCCATGGATGAAGAGATGAATTCTCTTCAGAAAAACACTACTTGGGAGCTAGTTTCTCTTCCTCCGGGAAGGAAATTGGTTCAATGCAAGTGGGTGTTTCGGACCAAGGTTGCTGCTGATGGTAGCACCTACAAATATAAGGCAAGGCTGGTGGCAAAAGGTTTCTCTCAGGTCCAAGGTGTGGACTAACATGAGACCTTTGCACTGGTTGCAAAAATGGACTCCATCTGCCTAGTTTTGGCAATTTCAACATCTAAGCACCGGGAAGTGCATCATATGAATGTTAAGTTATCCTTTCTACATGGAAATATTCATGAATCAGCATAAGGGCTACATCACTGATCCATATTTGGTTTGCAAGCTAAAGAAGTCACTATATGGGTTAAAACAGGCCCCAAGAGAGTGGTATTCCAAGATGGATGCCTTCCTTCTCTTGCAAAACTTCCAAAGGTGTAGACTAGATCCAAATGTGTATTTACAGTAGTCTGATGGTCATATTATTATTATTGTTTTATATTTTGATGAATTATTGATCACAAGTAGCACAGTTGCCTCCATTTCAGCCATAAAAAATGCTCTCCACAATGCCTTTGAAATGAGTGATTTGGGGCTCCTAAAACAATTTTTGGGGCTCGAAATTGAGCAAAATTCTGATGGGATTATGGTCACTCAGTCCAAATACATTCCATACCTATTAGTCAAGTTTAACATGGTTGATTATAGGCCTCCACCATTCCCTTTCCTTTCAGGGATCAGCCTTGAAGAAAGAAAAAGCAAACTTCCCATGGACTGCACTATCTATCGACAACTTATTGGTAGCTTGTTGTACTTGACACATTCTCGGCCTGATATCTATTATGCCATGAATTTTGTATAAAGATACATGCAGTAGCCTCATGATATTCATTGGAAGGAATCCAAGAGGATCCTCCAGTATATTCATGGAACCAGGACCTACGACATTCACTATGTTGCAGACTCTGAGCTATAACTGGTTGGATACACAGATTCTGATTGGGCGGGTGATTCTATTGATCAGAATTCTACTTTTGGATATGTATTCATGTTTGGTGGTGGACCAATTTTCTGGTCTAGCAAAAAGCAGGCTTCCATAACACTATCTTCAGCAGAGGCTGAGTATTGAGGAGCGGTGAATGCTTGCATCCAAGCAGTTTGGTTGCAAGGCATTCTTTCAGAGTTTGATCTTGGTATTACTTTGTCCACTATTCTCTTTTGTGACAATAAAAGTGCTATTAATATTTCCATAGATCCAGTTACTAGGCAGAGGACCAAGCATGTAGAGATCCACATGCACAATATCAGGGAGCTAGTGCATGACAGGACCATCATTCTACAATACTGCCCGATTGATGAGCAAATTGCATACATCTTCACCACTAGATTTTCATAAAAGAAGTTCACTTACCTCCGTTCACTATTGGGGGTGAGTTCATCAGGGTGATTCAGACCACTTTCAGTGTTCAGCTTGAGGGGGGATTTTTCCCACTGGGTTTTCCCTCTTTTCCTCACTTAGTTTGTTTTTTTAGCATTGTTTTAGTTTCAGCATTGTATAGGGTGACCTATGGCCTTAGTTGCTGGGGCCCTAGCATTTTTATGCATTTTATGTTTTCTAACTCCTCCTGAGTATAGCTTAAGGGGGGATGCTGGAGACATTACCACCTTACACACTCATTTTGGTCAATTTGGCCTAGTTAAACCACTATCCTAAGTATTATTGGCTTAATTAACATTAGTGGAGCATTAAATGTCATCATCTAGATCACATTCACACCTAACTTCAGTCAAGGAGGCTAACTTAGCCTTCTCCTACATTCTAGGAGGCTAACTAGAGCACTTCGGGGGTGATCTGAGTGATATTAATGCACCTAATTGCTAATTGATAGTTACAATCAGTTAAATAGTGTAGTGAAGGCACCTCCCTTCATTAAATTGATTATTTAATGATTATTTAATGAACTGGAGTCAACAGGGGCGCCTCCAACCACTTCTGATGTTCAGTTCACTTCAGTTAACCTCATTGGGGTTCATTGGAGTCGTTGAAGTGCTACCACTTGATGGTTGGCTTGCTGTGACATGTGTCTAATCTCTTTCAGTTGAGACCACGGGGAATTCACGTAGTGAACCTCTCACATAGCATGTGTGAGCATGGGATATTAAAGAATACCCTTAATTTCTAGAGATATTGACCCAAACTCTTTTTATTGAAACCCCTCCTAATACTTAAAACCTCCTCCCTAGCCCTTTTTATACCTCAATCCTTATAAACCACCCTACCCACCCCCACCTTAAACCCCTCATCCCCCCTAATACATGCAATATATTGGTTCAATTTTTTATAATTTTAAAACCCACAATATGAAATAACGTGATAGGATATTGGTAAAAAAGTGAATCCCCCATGGTTGAGACTTAGTCATTTATTGCACTCCGACTTCAGTTAGGGCTCAATGGAGCCAATTAGGGTTTTGATCAGTGGTTAACTTGAGTGTTGACTGTGGCTTACATTCAATTAATCTAGACTCACTCATTCAATTCGAATGACCTCCTTAGGAATTCGAATTGCTTCTCATTCATGCTTGTAGCATGACATTGTAATTGTAATTATTCATTCTTCATTGAATATACAGAGCGGCTACTCATTCCGTAGTTCGATTTGCACCATTTCATGATTTATTTGTTAATTAATCTTTGATGAGACTGATGTTTAGTCCTTAGATCATTGTGCAAGATTAATAGATGTTAATGCTGAATGTGGGCTGCTCAACCTCTGTCAGCAAAAAATGCAAACTCAATTGCTAATCTGAACCTTTCTGCTCCTTTTATTTCAGGTTTCCAAAGGGGACCATCTCATCTTCATGACAACCTAAGTCAGTAGATGCATTTGATACAATGTCAAAAACATATGTACTATGGTTATCATCCTGAAGTTCATTAATATCTTGGTCACAATAAGAGATGTCCCCTATTGTAGCATACTCTCCATGAATGTTTAGTTCTTTATTCAATAAACTGAATTAATGATAGCATTCAAAATATAAAAGATCAACTGAAAATGTTCCTTTGCAAAACAAATGAAAGGCAGCATGAAAATATGCCAAAGAGATGATACTGGCAATAGGAAGGAATCGGTACCAATCACGAACAATCCCCTCTAAAGAATACCAAAAGAGCTTGATCTGAACATCCTCATGCACAACTTGCAACTGATGAATAAAGTCATGAAAATCCAACAAGTGTTCAGCTGGCACTTCCCACTCTTCTCCTCGAAATATAAGAAGACTATTTTCCCATTGATCTCTACCAAGCACTAGATTAGGGTAACCAAAAATATTTTATAAATCACAAAATGTATACCTCTTTGCTAAGATCTTGTTCATTTCATACCAATGGAGTCGCCAACAAATTTATGAGCAATGGAGTCACCACTGAATTCGTCCTTCATGGAGTCACCAGATAGATGATTACAACCGAAAATGTGCCCAATCTCTGTCTCTCATTAAAATCTGGAGCTTATGTTGTCTCCCAGGGAAGCTGAGCTTCAATCTCCTCTCCCTGGAAACGATGCCAATTTGTTAGCTCTCTAGGAAACTCTTCTAGGCTGTAACTCGAAGATGACTGGTAACATAATTTTATCTTAATGTTTCACTCAAATGGATCAAGTCAGATGAATAAATCAAACCTCACTCACTCAAGACATGCATAAACACAACCAGATTGACAAGGCTTTTAACTATCACTGTTCAGAGAGTTGTAAATAAATGAATGTATGAAGAACACTTAATTTACTAGCAGCAACATACACACAAAGTATATATGAATGGCCAGATAAAGCAAGTACTTGAAAATTCTATTTTATGGATGCATTGACAATTTGACAGTTATAAAACATCGAACAAACAGAATTAACATGAATTTGACATTCAGGTGCAAGTATAGAATAGACAAGAAGATGAAGATTTGAACAAATAATGGCAAAAGAAGCTTGTATTACTGATCTCAAAATGAGAAGCTTGAGCTTACAAAATATGAAAAAGTCTCCAAAAGTTGAACCCTTTACAATCATTCCTCAATGAGCTTAAATAATCTTTACAAATCAGTTTCAATATCCTCAAAATATGGATCTCATAACCTATTTTCCTATCTCAAATCCGAATTTGTGAGGTGGCTAGAAAACGCAGAAATTTATGGAAATATGCTGCTTCGATATTGACCTATATCTCTCAAATCAAAACATATTATGTAAAAATGAGAGATAATTTTGTATATTGGTTTGTTATGAAACAAAACCTCTCTCATTTCTTTCAAATTCATTTTCATTTGCCCGACATCTATATTTCAAAAACATGTGTCAAACAGGGAAATTCTGAGATCCAAAAATTAGGGTTAGAGATGGATTCGATTCTCCCAATATGTGACACCTGTAGGAAAAATAAAAGAGGTTATTGTTATTTTATTTGTTATGAGAAAACACCTATCTCATTTCTTTGAGTTTTGTTTCATTTTCTCGACATCTGTATTTCAAAACCATGTGTCAAACAAGGGAATTCTGAGATCTGAAATTTAAGGCTCGAAGATGGATTTGATTCTCCCAATATGTGATATATTTAGGAAAACTGAGATAGGTTATTGTTCTTTGACATGTCAGGCACAAACCCCTATGACTGTTTCTCAAAATGATGCTCCAGTCGCCAAGGATAATCATTTGAAAATGATGACTCAGCATAGTAAAAATGCCACATTCCTGAAAAAGCTGCCTCATCTTGCCGAGGAATTTTGACTTCCTTATCTAGATATAAATGAGGATATGAAAGTACCATTGGAAATATTAGGATGTCTAGTTGTCAATTGACTATTTGAGCGTGTAAAACGACCTCTCTAGGGCTGATAAAATTGAGTTTAACCAAGACATACTGACCGTTTCCAAGCTTCTGCGCTTTCGGTGGATAAAATAGACCTAAATTTCGCACTTTAGCTACCGAAATCTCTTCTTTCAGTGACTAATGAACAGTTAAAATGTCTACCTAAGACACCAAAACCTGAGTTTTGAATTTTTTGAAGGAAAAACCAAATCAAATGCTTTTCAAACTTTACTACATACCTAAAGCTCTAAAAAATGAGCCTTAAAAAATTTAGAAATGTATTTTTAAATGACTTCCTACCACCTAAAATAAACAAACTTGACTAATTTATTTGAGGAGATAACATGCTGATTGTTTTCATAATGTTCCTCACAAGTTTCTTGTTGAATTATTCTCTCTGAGGAAAATTATATTATTTTATTTTCGTAAATTTCAACATCACTTTTATCATAGTCATGAAATAGTGGAGGATTGTTGTAAGATTCAATATAGTTTGAAAATTAAATTTTTTCTTTTGTGTATGGTTATTCATCATATATACGTTGAGTTTAACAAAAAAAATTGAGCAACAATTTCATCATAGCCATAACTATAAGTAATATTCGATATAATGTCAAAATCATCTAGAATATGACTACAATTAACTTCAACATCAATACAAGGATTAGGATAAGACTTTTAGATGGAAAATAATTTATGCAATGATCATTGAAAACTCTATGAAATTCATGTAAGGAATATATTCCAGAAGGAGGTAGATAATGATACCACTCACGAGCATCTCCCTCTAGTGTATACGTGAACAACTTCATTAACACATCCTCATGAAATATATTCATTTGATGGATGTTCTCATGAAATCCCAATAAATGTTTAGTAAGATAATAATATTTACCTCCTTTAAACTTGGGAAGACAATATTGACATTCATCGACATTATGAACTAAATTTGGATAGCTAAGAACAACATAGAAATCCAGTGGAGAAAATCTCCAAGCAAGAACAACAACAAAAGCCTTTGTCTATTTGAAACTATGGACTTGCTTATGGATTGTTCAAAGATGGAGTCACCGGGTGAGTGATATCCAGTCACACTATATGTATAAAATTTTCTCACCATCAAATTCATATTTGAGCATGTCATACATCCCATAGAAAATAATTCACTTTTGTCCCTGGTAACAACACCATAAAATGTTATCCCTAAGGTCTTCACTGGAATGCTACAGGGAATATTTAGGGCACTTAGGAAGAAAATTTGAATACATTTAGTTTATTTTCTGAATGGTTGAGTTAAAGGTAAGACAAGGAAGGTCTATATATGATATTGGAACAATACATATAACCAAAAGGACTATGAACTCATAGATTTCAAATCATGAACTGAATATGTATCAAAACATATAAATAAAACTAGAAATAAATACATGAAAGAGGTAAGCTATAAGTTCCATGCATTCATATCTCATCCAACATATAACAACGTTATATCTAGGAAACTAAAGAAAACATAGCACAATTTACATGCAATAAACACATACAGCATACATGCTATTAGTTTTGCAATTATAGTTATGCGGCGCATTCAAGCTCTGTTATCAATTAGACAATCACTCATAAACAAATAAGCTAGCACAACAAGTTTACAATTTATATAGTCTCAAATTTTTAGTAGAAAACTGAAATGTATGCTTACTAAATAACAAGACATCCAGTGGCATCCAAAAATCAAACCCTTCAGCTTGTTGTAGGAATAAGAACCCTCTCTTATTTTTACATCATAGTTTATATTGAAAGTTTTACAAATTTGAGTTCCAAAAATAATGGATCTATGATCAACACAAAATCCTCTAATGCATGAATCTTAAAACAACACATTCATCTTTCACGTACGGGATGCAATGATTGAGGGAAATGATAAAACTGGGGTACAAGTTGAACTGATGAGGCATCCTTTCAACTTCTTGACCAAGCATATTTTTAGGAAACTAAATATGGAAAAATCCAGAAAAATAGTCTTGAAAGCACCACCTATAGCTCCCAAATTGTGACACTTATGTAAAACCCAAGAGAGGTTTTTGTAATTTGTCCCATTCCTGAAAAACCCATGTCTTCATTTTTTGAAATTCATTTCCAACTTTTCGGAAAATGTGCCCAAAGTTAATGACTAATACAATCACTTACATAAAGTTTTGTAGTGCACTATCGCCTAAAGGAAATTCTGCAACGCAATTGCGAAACTCTTCTACAGTGCAGCTCATTTAACACATATCTATATTTTAGGACTTATTTCCTCTTTCAAACTGCATATACTTGAGCACAGAAACAATACCTACAATACTAAAATTACATCAAACCCTATGTGAATTTTTTGCCAATTCAACATGCTTTACTAACTAATCATCAAATTGAAAACATAAAGGAATAAATCTAGCATAAAAACTACACAATAGAAGATCAAGGATAAAGACGTGTCACATGTAAAAATTATTAAGGCAACTATTGGAATATATTAAACCCATGGCATAACTTAGGATAAAATAATTAATCATTATTTGATTAATTATTCACCCACTAGCTTAATTAGTTGGCATCCACTTGCACCTTAAAGTCAACACGTTCTATCTATACCCCAGGAATGCTTTATTTCTGATTTTGGGTTGATCTTGACCACTTTATGACCATCCAGAATTAGTAAACAATGCTTTACAACGGATTCTTCTTTATTATGCTTTATCCTGCTTTTCTGTGGATAAGGCCCAATCTAGTTAACTAGGAAACTTGGTTCTTTTTTTTCCAACCCATCCTTCATGAATTTCTCTCCATTTTCCAAGATTATAATTTTTTTCCATCTCCCTTGACAACTCACTCATGCTTTTTCCAATTCGTGAGTCCCTTGATAGATTTGGGAAGTTCTTTAGCCACCTATGGGGTTTGCTATATTTTGGTAAGCCATCCTTTTTGAGATTTATGAGGTGTCTCCATACAACTCGATTTTCCTATGATGGATGTACTATTTATGTACACTATTATTCATCATTATTCAATGGAAGGATACACACCAATATTCATTTCTTCATTCATGTGATTCAGACTCTTTTCTTCTCTCTATTTTTCTTGTGTATGCTTGTGAGAATTCTTAGTAGAAAGATCTATTTCATGTGCTTATTCTTAGCATAATTTTTCATAGCATTGATCTATTATTTCTACATGGTATTAGAGTTGAGGAGCGCATCCAGTCTCCTATCCCTCTCTGAAGAAGAGCTTGTCTAGCTTACAAGATTTTCTCCTAGTTTGTTTTGCAGGTTGCAGAGAGTTTCTTCTTGAGCACATAAATTCAGAAATATGGATTATCCTTCATCAATAATTATTAATCCCTTCAAATACCATGAATGGAAATCCAAAATTGGCATTCTATTACACAGTAGAGGATTATACAGAGTTACTCTAGCTTTGGAGAATGAGCCCAATGCTGTGATTGAGAAAGCTAAGTGGAATAATAGGTTGGATGAATCCTATGGGTTTCTTTGCCTCTCTATTTATCTTGATATAGTATTTCATATATATGTTTTTACCACTCCAAACCAAGTGTGGAATCAATTGGAGTCTCTCTTTGGAGTTCAAGATGAACTAAGACCGCATCAATTGGAGATTGAGTTATTCTCACTGAGTCCAAGAAATTTTGATTCTCTTGAGGGTTTCTTCACCAAGTTCAAGTCACTTGTTCTAATGCTCAATAAATTTGGGATTGAGAAATAATATGATCAATTAATAATTTCCATACTTTCAAAATTGGGTCCTGATTACTCAGTTTTTGTGTCTACTTTTCATGCTACTAGGCTTGTTGTTCCTAAGTGGAAAATGTCTTCTTTATATTATTTTCTTGATTCACTAACAAAGGAGAAATATAGATTGATCCATATGGGTGTCCATAATTCTTCCAATGGCAAGGATCATTCTCTCTTGGTTCAAGGAGACAAGAATGTCAAATCAAAAGAGAAGCAAATTGTGAAGAAGCCAAAGTCAAAAATTGAAGATGATCGTTCGAATTCTACTGATGAAGATTCAATAAAGAAGGGTAAGAAGAAAGGGAGCACATCTAAGTGTTATTATTGCAGAAAGGGTTTTCATTCATAGAATAAGTGTTTCAATAATAATATGGACATCATGTCTCATCTTCTTGAGAAGCATGAGATCGAAGTTCCAGTTGAACTAGAAAAGTCTGTTGATTCCTCATAACAATGTCATAGTGTGCAGTTACAAGGTTATATAAATTATGATTTGAGTGCCAGATTTATATCCTTGTCTCATGTATCTGATATATATTTAGTCTCTGATATATCAGAATGATAAATATCAGATCCTTTCTTTGATAATCCTCTGCTCAGTCTACTAGATTCGTCTCCCAAAAATTGTGATTTTTCACTAGATATTGACTTGTCTTTGAGCAGCTCTTCCTCACAAGATTATATATATGATTTAGAATATTGTTGGAAATATGATATGCATGTCATGACACATATAATACCACCATCCATACCATATACCATACCTATGAATAAGCATAATACTATACAAATCCCAAGTTCACTAGTTGATTCCTCATTGGTCTCTTATGCAGTGTTACCTATCTTACATGGTTTGGAGTCTTTCCTATATTTCAGTGGTTGGTTATCCATGTCCTTAGTAATATTTGGACTGATATTAAAAAAATTTAGATATTTTCTAAACACTTATGGTTCAGATCTCATGTCCATTCATCATTCATATTTTTACACCTATGAGTTTTCCCTTGTTGCTCATAGTTTTCCTAATCTAGACCTATATCCTCATGGAGCCACTGAAGCCTTTGTATTTGTTGTTCCATATGCTAGTGTTTCTGATATATCATAGTTTTATTAGCCTCATATCAAATCTGAAAATTTGATACATCAGATTGAAAGATTGACATGTGATTCATATCACAATTTTGCAGCTATTCAGGGAATTAAGTGTGTAACAAATTGTCTTAATTTTTGTACTCTTTGGGAAGGAGTATGCAAAGATCTATTTTCCATTTCAGATTGTGTTTGTAGATAATAATTTAAAGCAGCAAGAATCATTCAGATAATCCTCCTACATCATCATTTGATGAGATACAAGGAGTCTATCCTCTTCCTTTTTGCAGGTTCTACACTCTAGTGCATGATCATGGAGTTCATGATTTCTTCAACAATTCTTCCATCCAGAAACAGTTCATTCAGGTCATTCAAGTGAACATAAAGATAAGCTGAAGACATATTATTTCAAATTTTGTTCCTTGTCCTTTCTTGAGGGAGCATTTTCCCCATGTGGTTTTTCCTCTTTCCTCACTTTTCTGGACATAATAATTGTTAAAGGGTGAACATAGCCTTGTTGTTGGGCCCTATATGCATCCATATGCATCTATATTTTTGGCATACCATCATAAATTCATACTTATATGGGGGTTTTGGAATATATTAAGCCCACTCATAACTTAGGATAAAATAATTAATCATTATTTGATTAATTATTCACCCACTAGCTTAATTAGTTGGCATCCACTTTCACCTTAAAGTAAAAACATGAAATCTATACCCCATGAATACTTTATTTCTGATTATGGGTTGACCTTGACCACTTTATGACCATTCATAATTAGTAAACAACACTTTACAGCAGATTCTACTTTATTCTGCTTTATCCTGCTTTTTTGTGGATAAGGTAAGCTAGTTAACTAGGAAACTAGGTTCTTTTGTTTCCAACCCATCCTTCATGAATTTCTATCCATTTTATAGGATTAGCATGTTTTTCCATCTCCCTTGACAACTCACTCATGATTTTTCCAATTCGTGAGGTCTTTGATAGATGTGGGAAGTGCTTTAGCCACCTATGGGGGTTTGCTATATTTTGGTAAGTCAACATTTTTGAGATTTATGAGTTGTCTCCATACAAATCAATTTTCCTATGAGGGATGTACTATTTATGTACACTATTATTCATCATTATTCAATGGAAGGATACACACCAATTTTCATCTCTTCATTCATGTGATTCAATCTCTTTTCTTCTCTCTAGTTTTCTTGTGTATGCTTGTGAGAATTCTTAGTAGAAAGATCTATTTCTTGTGCTTCTTCTTAGCATCATTGCTCATAGATTTTCTCTATTATTTCTACAGAAAATTTAGGACGAGTTCCAATTTTAGGGTCTTAATTTATTAAAAGTAGACAATCCTAGGTGCAAACCTAGGTACTAACACTCCCCTTATTTAGGGCATCCTGATACATGATTCCCTTCATTCATACATCCTATACACTAGACTTATGGTCGATTTGGTTTGGTATAGTCAACTCTTGGAGTTTTTCAGTTAATTATGCAATATTTTTGTGTACATGCAATAAATCTCTAGTTGGTGAGGAGGTTACTACCACTGTAGTTGGGTAGTTATCCATTACTTTAGTATTCAAATCCCAATCCATGGCACTTCTTGGTGAACTCACAATATCTTGTGATAGGAAAATTCTAGTTAGGGTTGGTAACTCCTGGATAAACCATTCCTTATGGTGAGCATCATGCAAAGGAAATGAGATCTTATAAAATACATCCATAATGAATTGTGCATAGTCCCAAATAGATTCTCCATCAATCTATCAAATTTCTCTTAGTTGTGTGATAACTTGATGTTTGAATTTAGGTTTTGAAAACTCATGTAAACATAGTTTTTTTATATTTTTTAGGGCTAAGGCTAGTGCATTTGGATCCTGACATTTAATGAGCTTCGTGTACCATTGTAAAGCTCTTATGCACAATGTTTTTTGGAATTCAACAAATTTAGACACCGTTAGGGTCCTTCTGGCATTCCATATATCTTTTCAAAGGAACCAATGTTGTTATGCATTAGCTTTTCCCCCTCTTCCCCAAATTATGGACATTTTAGAGGAGGCCCTACTTTTACTATATCCATTGCTACAATCATAGGTCCTACAAACACAAATCCTTAAGGTCTCAATTGAGTTACAATATTACTATTAGTATGCTGAGAATTGCTACTGCTTCCTCTTCCTATCAAGTTATTATGTAAGTTTCTCATATTACTACTCATCGAACTGTACCAAGGTAATTGTAAAACAGAGTGCTAAGAATGTATTTCCATATTATGTGAGGGTTCCTAGGGGGTGGTTGAAGGTGTGCTATTGTTGTTACTTCTGGTATCTACATCTACAACAATGGGGGTTTCACTCTAGATGGTTCTATGGTTTTCCATCGTTCTTGATAACTCTAATTTATACACAAATTCATTTAGGGTTCACTTTGGTGACTAGTCTATAAATCCACTACTTAGCAACTAAACCTAACATGCATACACCTTACTTGTACTTCCTCCCTAGTTTCCTTTTATTGGGTGATCGGGTACTTCTATTGTTCTTCCTCTTATCCATGAGCTAGTGAAATTCTCTCTCTTATCCATTTGGCATAGATCACTTTCTCTTTCTTCATTTATTTTTACATTCTACAACTCTTCTTCTAGTTGTGCACTATTATATTCTCCTTTCCCATCTATGTTTTCAACCACAGTGCACATATTTATGGCCTTTTGACTGTTTGCTCATCCTTAGATTCCTTGCTAAATTTCCACTCCATTCTACCTTCCACAATTAAGTAACAAGACTTTGAACATTCAACTAGGGAAGAAGCGCTTTACTCTTCCATTATAATCCAATTCAGTGGAATAAATCTAAATTCCACCATCTAGGGATTGATTCACTATTGAACTTCCTTTAGTAGTCTTCCCCTATCTCCCCTTATGACCTCTTCATCGAATTTGGACACTGATCGATTATTTTTAGATGAAAATTCCTCAATGTAACTAGTAAGGGTGCTTTCTACCCAGAAATAAACAACTCTACTTAGAGGTGAGTCTAGATTATCTAATTGTATAACATCCCTTCAATTCCATTGAATGATAATCCTCTGTTGGTTTTTATATTCAGTATCTTCTGCAAGTATTTGTAGCCAATATTCTAGTGCTACTGGAAATTAAATCCACAAGTTTTCATATTGTTCTAGCAATGGTCCACCACAAAGAATTTATTGTCTAAGTCTTGATGTTACCCACCCTCATAATTTGGCTTCTTGTATTATGAAATATTCAAATTTATTGTGCCACTATAGTTGAATTTGGTTCATCGCCACTTGTGTATCCATGCAGTTAGCAATGTCCTATTAAAAACTAGGTCCTCACAATGAAACCATAGGGATTTCAAAAAATTAGAGATTGGGTTCTTGCATAGCGGCCAACAAAGGGAACTAATATAGTAAGGTGTTCTGGAATTTTCAATCCCTGGAAGGAGATCTTACTCAAAGCACAAACAAGACCTATGTGTGATAAGGACAGTTAATTGCACAGATAATCCTGATAGGGTTGATGCTCTTCATATCACATTAAAAATTGTTAATATAAAATCATAACAAATTCCACTAACCATAACATGCATAAATGAAATAGAAATATGATCTATCCATTAGATGTTAAATAGAGTATAAACCATACCTATAAAATTAAGTGGGACCAAATTTCCTTCATTCATATTTCCAACAACTTATATTACATTTCATATCCATGGCTCTGCAACCTTATATTTTCATCTACAGAGTAACCCATCGCAGTATCACAAAGATTACCCAAACCCAAATATATAAGAATAAGGTATCATTGATGTTTTGTTGTGTCTTTGTCTAAATCTAATCTTCTTTTCTCTTCTATCTCTCTTCTATGTCTCTATGTCTTCTTATATTCCACTTATTTCCCTCCTCTTCTTACATTGTGCTTCTTTATATAGTTGGGAGGTAGGTCTAAAATAATTGTGGTTGTTAGGGACTTTACAACTTCTGTCTCTTTACCCTGCATTATCTTTTGGCATTAGAGGCCTTTCCAAAAATGAAGGAGCCAACAATATGTATATGTATGTGTGTGTGTGTGTTTGTACATACATACATACATACATACATACATACATACATACATACATATATATATATATATATATATATATATATATATATATATATACATATGTAATTATCTGAATACATGCGCATACACACACACACATACATGAATGCATACATATATTAGCCAAAGGGTATAATTTCAGTGAAGGTCCTAGCCGACTAATAAAGAAAGTATTACTATAATAATATAAATGTAATGTCACAATATACAAGGATTAACATGTCGCTTCCCTTTAAACAAGTGTTGTCCTCAACACTTGGTTAATAGACCCTAAAAATATTTCTCAACATGGTAGTTAAATTTAGGAATATGGGTTCCTACAGAAGAAAAAGATCATACAAGTCCAAGACTATAATATCTCAAGAAATGCCCCAACATAAAGGTGCTAAATTTGTGAGTTACACCTTCTCTAATATTTTAATTCAATTTATGTCATTAAGAATTGGTTTTATTTCTTGATAACATAAGTTAGAGTTACAAATGTGGAATTATCCCACACCCATTCAAGAGTATGCATTTAATATACATTTAATATATTTTTCTCGTTTTAGGATGTACCCACACCTTTCCTAAAGAAAAACAGACATAACCATATGTTTCTTCGAAGGATACAAGTACAAGATGAAAATACTTCTTTTTTTAGTATATTTTATGTAAAGTAAGATTCAATTTGAACTAGGGATGTTGCAAAGCAATTCCTTGCAAGTCCCTTCCTTATGGACCTGTTTCTTTGCAATGAGGGTTTGGTCTTTGCTTGGTAGTGTTACCTTTATGAGAGTGATTCAAAGAATATTGACAAAGTTTTTTTAGGTGTAGAATATGGAATATATTTATTAAACCAGTTTTGTTAGTTGTTTTCCCAAAATCTCTTTTGAAGATCAACGATGGTTTGCATTGTCTTAAAAATACATATAAATCATTGATTTCACAAGAAAATAAAATCCAAAGGCCCAATCACTTCATTAAATTAAATTTTGATGATGCATTGAGAGAGAATTTAATAGGGTGCTCTATGTTATGTAAGGCTATTGACGTTTGAAATCCTCCTCCATTGAGGAATGCTTCACTAATATATGGGTTCAATTGTAGAAAATAAATTAGGGAACAAAATAACATGTATACACAAACATTTATATGACTAATTAACACTTATACATTAACATTTGTATGACTAATTTTACAAAAATATATATTTTATGTTTAACCTTTCAGTATTAATTAACCATAAACAACGACTCACCTTTCACTTTAAAAAAAAGGCTAGTGCATCTTATTTGTTACTAGGAGTGAATAATATATAAGTCTAATTAAAATATGTTATCGAATTTTTACTATTAATTTTATTTATTTATTGTATTAATTATTATGTCCATGACATCATGGAACCATTTTCCACCTAATAGCCTATTGACACGAAATTTGAGAAATCAATTTTCCAGTGAGCAATGTGAAACTTCGATTATTTTATGATTTTGGTCTCGAAATTTGGTGCAAGGGTTTCTCTCGCAACTTGTCCCTTGTCCGTCCCGTCCGCAATGATGTTAGTATTTGTTGGTAGGCCAACTTCAATTTTCGATACTCTCATCCTTTCCCCTTCCATAAATTCAGCAAAGAATATTGGATAATCAATCGACACAGGTGGTAGCTTGGAGGTAGTGGTGTAAACTATAATGGGAAGTGTTTTCATGGAGGCCTTCTTCAGTCCAAGGTTGGTCACCCTATCAGATTATTTAAGCACCATATGCATCTTGTAGTGTAACAAGCATATGAGCAATGAGTTGAGAAATATCACAAAGAGGAGAAGACAATGTTGATTAAGTTGTCATTTATGCCAACAGTGTCTGGTCATTGATGACAATTGTTGAGTCCTTGGTTCCCCTTGTGGAGCCCATGAGGTTTTTTTTAGTTTGTGGTTGTTTCTATTAGAGGATCCCTTTTTACCTTTTCCAAGCCCAAACTTGAAGCCCTTGGAGGCCTTGGAACAATGGAAAAATCCATGGTTACCCATTGACTTGGTCAAGTGCCCCTAAGTTGTATCTTGGTCCCATTTGATTCCATTGTCGAGCTCCTTGATCATGGTTGATATTTGTTTAATAGTCTTTGTGTTTCCTTTTATGCTTGTACTTGTTTTGGTCTCTTTATTGGTTGTTGGATGGATGATGTGGCTCATGTGTATAATTCCCTTTATGTTTTGATGTTATATCTCATTGCTTGCATTGGATGGTCTTGAGGTTGTTGAGTTCTTGTTGGGTCCTTGAGTCCACAAGTTTAGATCTTGATCCTCTTGCATGTGGAGACTTGGGTCTTGGAACCCACACTCGAGTATCAGAGCTGATCACTTCCTTAACCATTCCATCATGGCTTCGTTCACACTTCGAATATAACTTCAAAATTGATACCCAAAATAACCAAAGAAAACTAGGGTGGCCAACAACCATCCTTAAAAAAGGGATATTGGTTCTACTCCCTGTAAAATACGACCTTGAAATCATACAAATATGGGATTCCAAGTGCAATCGCACAAATATCTAGTGAAACTACATCAAGCTCTACATCATCCTCAAACTTATTAGAAATTGCAAATTTTAATATACATTTCTTGGTTACTTGAAATTGTGCATTATTAGTAATCCATCCTAGTGGATATGGATTTTCATGAGGTATAGTAGCTAAACCTAGTTTCTTTACCACTTCTTCAAAAACTAATTTTAATTGAGACCCACTATCAAATAATGTATAAACTATTGTATGTTTTGCAATCACCCAAATATGAAAGATTTCACCCCATTTATTATTGTTGAGAGGGGGTGGGGAAGGGCCAAGGGCCTAAAAGGTTTTGGAAGTTCTAGTTGGAATGGTTAATAGTTGAGAGGGGGTGGAGAAGGGTCAAGGGCCTAGGAGGATGGTGTAAGTTAGAGTGAGTATGGTTAATAGTTGAGAGGGGGTGGGGAAGGGCCAAGGGCCTAAGAGGATGCTGTAAGTTCAAGTGGAGAAATATGAAGGGAATGAGAACATGATGGGTTACAGGGGTGAAAGGGAGTGGGGATTGAGAGCACTATTAAGAGGAGAAGATGAGTTGAAGATGTATAGGTTTAGAAGAAGTATGTGAGACTTGAGTGAGAAAGGGGGATGAGGTGGAGGGAAGAAAGTGGGTGATGGTTTGATGAGAG
Source organism: Pseudotsuga menziesii (assembly GCA_001517045.1). NCBI lineage: Eukaryota > Viridiplantae > Streptophyta > Pinopsida > Pinales > Pinaceae > Pseudotsuga > Pseudotsuga menziesii. The sequence goes on from LPNX010154239.1 coordinate 171,263, forward strand.
AGAGGATTGGTAAATGGAAAAGTGAATATGGAGGATTAGAGGAGGACTAAGGTGTGTTGGAGGAGAATGGAACAAGGAGGGGGAAATTGAAGAGAGAGGAATGAGATGTGATAAAAAAGAGAATATGGGTCGTAATGAGGTATGGGGTTGAGGAGAAGGGATAAGTTGAAAACATAGAGGAAGGGAGTATAATAGGGAGAGAGAGAGAGAGAGAGAAAGAGAGAGTGTGAGAGAGAATAAGATAGAGATGGAGGATGGGGAGTGAGGGAGGGATGGAGATAGAGTGAAGGAAAGAGATAGTGAGGGAGGGATAGAAGGTGTGTG